>VIAB01011603.1:26053-42960 GCA_009801035.1 Oophaga pumilio
CACAGGTCTTAACCAATACTAAATTCTCAATTCTAGAAAGGTTGAAACTGAAGAATTATATTAATGTGGGCTGGATGTAAGATATTGGTTTTAACATTATACACAATGCCAAATGAACCCTGATCCCAGGAAAGGTCCTTCACAGCATATTTGGTGTAATTTGAGAATTTGGAATAAAGGTCTGCTGTAATGTTATCCTGACCACTGTGAAGTATAAAGCAGTCATCTCAGCAGTGTCCTGGCTCATATTACTGTACAATGCTACACAGCAGGTCTTTTTCTCAGAAACAATATGAAGAAATTAAACAATGCAGAAAAATGACTTTAGTAGCCATCCTACAGGTAGGATATAATTTTGATGTTTCATTAGATCTTTTTGGAGGCTAAGCTTCATTTAAGGTATTTTTAAGTGAACAACACTTGTATGTGAACAGAATTCAACTTGGTAGTTGATACAAATAAGAAATTTTAGAATGGATTAATGGGCTTATTAGGAGTCAAGCACATGTGAGACACATAACTGTACCCAAAGGGCTAAAGCTCTTAAAAAATAATTAAATACGTTCAGATTTATCATTTCTATTCTTTAAGCTTTCTCATTCAATCACACTCAATTACACAATTCAGGCACAGTTTCTTAAAGGGAATCTATCACCAGGTTTTTACTAAGTCACCTGAGAGCAGTGTAATGTTCAGACAGAGACCCTGAATCCGGAGATGTGTCACTTGCTGGGCTGCTTGCTGTCATTTTGATACAATCACTGTTTTCTCTGCTGCAAATGTTCAGAATGCTGAGCTCTGTATATCCCCGCCCCAATACTGATCGGAAGTTTTGTGTCCACACTATACCTTGACAGAAAGCTGCCAATCAGTGGTGTGAGTGGGGATACACAAAGCAGCTGACTAGAAGGCACTGAGACACCTAGTCCTGTAGTAATCATCTCCTCCTGATTAAACACTGATTTTATTGAAACAGCAATACGAAGCAAAGTAAGTGACACGCCACTAGAATAAGGTTTCTGCCCCTACATCACACTGCTCTAAGACTATATAAAAAAAATCTGTGGACAGATTCCCTTTATTTACAGTTTTCTACACTAGATCCAGGTCTAATTCGGTTAGGTGGCAACTGAAATTATACAGGTCACTATACTTGAAGCTGTCCACTCTTTATATCCTCCATAGTTTATCTCACTGGGCTTCAGCTGCTCATCAATTCACCCACTTAAAGGGAATCTGTCACCCTAAATTGGCGGGATATTTAAATGATGGCAGTCAGGTCAGATGGGCGGTGTTTTGGGTACTTGCCTTAACATGTTGTTCGCCGCTGTCTCCATTATTTCTGGGAATTGTAGTCGTTGCCCTCCATATAATGCACCTGCGCATTGCAATCTTGAATTTCCTCATGCGCAGTATGCTTTGCCCGCAGATTTCAATGCTCAGGCGCGTTATATGGAGGACAACGACTACAATTCCCAGAAATAATGGAGACAGCGGCGAACAACATGTTAAGGTAAGTACCCAAAACACCGCCCATCTGACCTCACTGCCATCATTTAAATATCCCGCCAATTTAGGGTGACAGATTCCCTTTAAATCACACACTTTCCTTTGTGGCACAGTCTTCCCCCTTTGTAATTACAGTCTGTCAGACTATTAAGCCAGTGGTCCAGTAGCTTCTGTTCTGGCTCTCCATCAATGTGCTGGACCCCTTGCTATCTATTTAGAATCTTTATGTCTCTTTAAAGAATTATTGCAGTTTTTTCTTATATAATGCTAGACTTTTTTTTCCATCTAACTGGAACTGATCCAACACCACAGACATACACATAACAACCATCTTTTATGCTGGGAATTGAAACCTCACTCACTAAAAGCTGTGGGGCATATTTATGGATCCCTACATCCCTACATCACAAACACATCAATCAAGTAACCTAGATCCCAGGGTCAAATCATCCCACTGCAATGTTGCGACTATCATCAGAGGCCAATTCCTAATCTGCAAGTATAGCTGCCACCAATGAAGTCTTGGTGCAAAAAGATAGCGTGACACACTTACACCTGAGCTGAAATTAAAACATAGCATGTACATAATCATTCATATCTGGGGAGGGCAGTGGAAATTAAAAGCAAACTCAACAATTTACAAGGATGAGCACGACCAACACCTTACTGAATTACTTATATTATACTGCATGATAGCCTAACAGCATTCACTTTAGGGACGTTTTTTAAAAACAAATCAAGACTAAGCCTTAGATTACAGTAGATGGCATTCTCTGTCATACCTACAATTGACACTCTTCTTTAACCCCTTCATGCCGCAGCCCTTTTTCATTTTTTTGTTTCTGTTTTTCGCTCCCCTTCTTCCCAGATCCAGAATTTTTTTATTTTTCCGTCAACATGGTCATGTGAGGGCTTGTTTTTTGCAGGACGAGTTGTACTTTTGAACTACACCATTGGTATGTGTACTGGAATACGGGAAAAAATTCCAAATGTAGTGAAATTGCAATAAAATAGCAATGCCACAAGTGTTTTTTGCATTTTTTTTACCACATTCACTAAATGCTAAAACTGACCAGCCATTTTGATTCTCCCAGTTATTACAAGTTCGCAAATACCAAACATGTATAGGTTCTTTAGTGGTGAAAAAAAAAATACAAAGTTTGTTAAAAAAAAAAAATTGCGTCATTTTCTGAGACCCATAGCGTCTCCATTTTTCATGATCTGGGGCTGGGTGAGGGCTTATTTTTTGTATGTCTGTTTTTTATTTAAACTGTGAAAAAAAATTCAAAGTTTGTTAAAAAAAGATCGGAAGATTCTGAACTCGGCAATACCAAATTTGTGTATTTTTTTATTATTGTTTTATTTTGAATGAGGCAAATAGGGGGTGATTTAAACTTTTATATTTTTTAATACATTTTGCATGCTTCAATAGTCTTCATGAGAGACTAGAAGCTGCAGTTGTCTGATCGCCTCTGCTACACACAGGTGATGATCAGACCACCTGTGTGTAGCAGAAGTGCTCACTTGCTATGAGCATTGACCGCATTGAGATGTGTAGTTTGTAAAATGATGTCAGTTATGAGGGGTTTCTGCTGTCCTGGCACTACAGGGGCTCTGCCAATGGGACATGGCACCCTCAAACCATTCCAGCAAACTCTGAAATCCAATATGGCGCTTCTTCCCTTCTGAGCTTTGCACTGTGACACAAAAGTAATTTTTGAACACATAATTGGATATTAGTGTCATATCATGCAGAGATTTGGGCTGGCAATTTCAATTCATATAAATTGGGCCAATTTTTTAACTTAGCCACGCCTCCTGACGAAGCTCAGTATTGATTAAACGCATGTCAATGTGCCTGTGTATCGCCCCTCTGCTCCTCCTTTGGCATCTTATTTGCACCATGTCTCAAAGTATATACGGCGGCATATAAAAATTTGGGCACGCTTGTTCAAAATTACTTAGAACACAAAAAAAATTCCAGCTCAAGGCGAAGTGGCTAAAATAGAACAATTTTATTGGACAACTACAAAAAGAATGAAAAATTCATTAAAAAAATTCTTAATACAGCAAATACCTATACACACCAGAGGAGAAGATCTACGCGTTTCAACTTAATAAAGTCTTATTCATGATCTAACCCAAGATGCAATCCTCCTCTCTTTAAACCCCACAAGTGGTGCTGATTGGATCAACAATAAAAAATGCAAATATCAAATGTTATATTGTTGAAAAACACTCAATATTCATATAATAAAAACATACAATCAAGTTCTCAGCAAAACACTTGTTGCAAATGACAGATTTAGTACATTTTAAAAAAAAAATAGTGACATGTATACAAATAGTTAATAATGCTTAATAAGATCCAGCCTGGCATTCAAACCATGCCGTATTCTAGTTTCTAATATAAACATACAATAGGTCTCTCGATTCAAAAATTTCTGGTGCATGTTACCTCCTCTGCATGGCTTGTACATTTTTTCAATACCACAGAATTTGAAGCCAGAAGAATTTCCTCTATGTGCCATGACGGAAATGTCGAGAAACCGTTCAAAATTACTGTTATGTGAACAGTTAAGCAAGTTGGAAAAGGCCTAAAGTTAATGATGACACATTTCCTTTGTATTTTTGGCAAAAATATATGTATGTTTACATCTTTTACATCTTAAAAATTAAAAAAAATGGTCTGATGCAAAAGTTTTGGCACCCTGCATGGTTAGTACTTAGTAGCACCCTCTTTTGAAAGTATCAGAGCTTGTGAATGCTTTTTGTAGCCAGAAAAAGTTTTCAATTTTTGTTTAAGGGATTTTCATCCATTCTTTCTTGCAAATAGATTCCAGTTCTGTTCGATTCCAGGGTCATCTTGGATGACCTGCTATTTTGAGGTCTAGCCAAAGATTTTCAATAATGTTCAGATCAAGGGGACTGTGAGGGGCATTGTAAAATCTTCAGCTTGCGCCTTTTGAGGTAGTCTATTGTGGATATTGACGTGTGTTTATTATCATTATCCATTTCTAGACGCCATCATCTTTTCAACAAGAATTTGTTGAAATTTCATTGAATCCATTCTTCCCTCTACTTGTGAAATGTTCCCCATGCCATTGGCTGCAACACAACTCCACCCCCATGCTTAATGGTTGATGAGATGTTCTTTTCCTGAAATTCTGTGCCCTTTTTTCTCCACACATACCATTGATCATTGTGGCAAAAAGATTTCTATTTTAACCTCATTGGTCCACAGGACTTGTTACCAAAATGCACCATTTTTGTTTAGATGTTCTTTTGCATATTTCTGATGTTGAATTTTATGGTGAGGACACAGGAGAGATTTTCTTCTGATGACTCTTCCATAAAGGCTATATTTGTTCAGGTGTCTCTGAAAATTAGAACAATATACCAAAACTCCAAATTTGCTAAATCTTTCTGAAGGTCTTTTGCAGTCAAGCGGGGTCTGCCTCTAGCAATATTATATGTAGTTCTTATTGAAATTTTTCTTGGTCTTCCTTAACTTATCTTGACCTCCACTGTTCCAGTTAAATGCCAGTTCAAGAGCAACTGGAAAAATCTTTGCTATCTTATTTTAGCCTTCTCCTGCTTTGTAGACCTCCATAATTTTCATTTTCAGAGTGCTAGGCAGCCATGGCTTCTGTTTTTTGGTACAAGGTTAGAGGACACTGGGTTTTTATAAAGCTGGGAAATTTTCATCACCTGGCCTTTCCTGTTGTGAATGTGTTGGAGACGACTTCGGAGCTGAGGCTCCCTCCGGTGGTTGCTGAGGGTATTGAACCAATTAAGAAATGGGTGTCAGGTGGGGCTGACTGGCCTGATAAAAGTGAGCTGAACTCCCATGATCCTCGCTGGTAAGCAATTGTTGCTTCCAGGTGTTTGTTGGAATTTCAGCTTGCTTTCCTGCTATCATTCAGATAAGTGACTTTCTGTTTTTTTTTTCTGTGGTTGGATTTTCCTTGCTTTTTGCAGTCTTGCCTTGGACTTCAGCCGGGTCCCCTTTGGGGGCTTGCGCTGCCCCCTGTTCTCATTTTGTATTTGCACTTATTCTCTGTTCCTGTGATATTTTTTACTGCTGGGTAGCTGTGTGTCACACTAGAGATCTGATATAGGTGGTCGAGATCGTGTGGTCTCAGGTTTTTTGTAATCAGAAGTGCTGGTATTTTTGGTAGGGTTTTTCTGGGTTGCAGACAGAATTTCTCTCCTGTACTTTGCTTTCTAGACAGATTTTCTGTCTGTGTTCGTGTTTTCCTCTTGTCTAACCGCCATTACATGTTTAGGGGCTTCCTATTTCTATGGGGTCTCTACTCCGGGGCAGTTAGCTTTCCTCTTTCTATCTTCAGGTGTAGCTAACTCTCTGGCTATGAGGCATCTAGGATCACCGTATGTACGCTCCACGGCTACTTCTAGTTGTGCGGTTAGTTCAGGGGTCTGCAACCCATTAAGTCCCAGCCTCTCAAGTGTCTTGCTGCTTTGGCGGTTTTTTGCTCCTGTCCTCCTCAGCTACCAAAACATAACACTTTCCTAACAATGATAGTGAACAAGCCGTAACTCTAATAGGCTAATTAAGCTGTGAAACCTAAGTTATCTGAGCACAGAAATCTCCATGTCTGCCCAAACTTTTGCATCAGATCATTTTCCTTTCACTAATTTTTGAAATGTAAAACAAGAAAACAAATACATATTTTTTGGTCTAAAATACAATGAAAATGGGTGATCTTTAACATAAAGCCTTTTAGAGATATTTTCATCTTCAACCTGCTTAGCAATAACAGTAATTTTGGTCAGTGATGCCCAAACTTTTACATGCCACTGTATGGTTGTTTTTTGTTTTTTTTGAGACATGCCTTATCCCCCCATGCATCTTTATTTTAAGCTTCAATATATGGCTGCTGCTCAAGTCTATGGAGCTTTGCTCTCTGAACGGAGCACCATACATTGGATGAAGAAGAGGGATCGTCGTGGGACCTACATGTGGATTATGGAGGACTTGTGTGGATTTTTTTACTAAATGGGTGAAGAAGCGAAATTGTTTAGGAGTGATTTTTAAAAATAAAGAACGTTTGTATGCGTGTTTATTTCTTTTGACTATGGGGTTAAGAATTGGGATGTCTGACAGACATCTTTCCATTATTAACCCCAGGGTTTATTGTCCGCACCAGCTGCTGACATCAACCCCACAGTCCCACTTCCCCAATTGCCACTGGACCAGGACAATCGGGAAAAACTAAGGCTGAGCTCCAGAATTATAGCATCTAATGGATTCGCCATTTCTGAGGTAGCTGAAGGCTGGTCTTATTAGGCTGGGGAGGGCCCAATATCCATAGACCTTCTCAGCCTATTAATATCAGCCCACAGCTGTCTGTTTAGCTTTTGCTGCTTTTAAAAATTAATGGGGTCCCCAAGTCATTTTTTGTAGGCCTCCCCTTTTTAATAACCAATAAAACCTAAGCAGACAGATGTGAGCAGATATTATTAGGCCCAGAGGCTCCATGGTTATTGGGCCTTTTTCAGCAAAATAAGACCAGCTCACAGCTGTCTGCTTTCCCTATGCTGGTTATTAAAAAGGGGGGGACCCATGCCATTTTTTTTCAATTATTTATTTTTTTACTAAATAGACGTACAGTAAAATACACACTCACGACACTAACTGTATACCTCTCATACATTATCTATCTATCATCTCTCTATTGTAGATTGTAAGTTTGTGAGAAGTGCCCTCATTTCTAATATAACTGTTTAAACTGTGTTACCTTGTATTGAATTTATTGTCTGTATATGTCACCGCTTAATTGTAAAGTGCTACGGAATATGTTGGCTCTATATAAATATATAAGTAAAAATTATCCATCTATTATCTATTCTCTATCTTTGCACATCTAACAACTAAACATTTGTCATTTCTGTTCTACATTCTATTTCAGTACATGTCACACTCATGCTGCACACAGACAGAACAAGGATACCTGACGTATGGTACATATAGACACATGGATATCACACGGATTGTATGTGTAGCACCAGTACTGTTTTTTCCAGTACTGAAAATATCAGGACGTCTGAAGGAAGCCTTAGGCCCCCTTCAAATATCCTTGTAATTCCTGTGCTGAAATAAGCAGTACTGGTGAGATCCATAGTTCGTGTTTATGCGACATCCGTGTGTTCATGTTTGATGTCCCTGTTTGTCTGTGTCATGTGTTGTCAGTGTGCTATCAGTGTGACACGTATGGAATAAAATGCAGCATATAAATTAAAGAGTTTTATGTATTAAAGATGCATAAAAGATAGATAGATAGATAGATAGATAGATAGATAGATAGATAGATAATTATATAGAAAAACCTGATCAGCACCTCCTAATGTGAACACGTGCAAGCTGCCAAGCTGCATTATATAGACAAAAAAGGTACAACAGCAGTGTGTTTGATTCTAGGCCATGTGAAAACACAGAAAAACATTAAAAAACATTCAATTTAAATTTTTCTTCAAAAAATTAATATTTTTTTAAAACATTTTTAACTTACATTAATAGATGAAAATGAAGGTTCTTAGCACATAAATTGTGTCCATTTAACTGTAGGATGTTAGCCCGAGAGAAGGCATGTACAGTAGAACAGGGACCCATCAGAGGGAGGTCACCTTGCATTGGTTGATGGGCATACATGAATTGGCCAATTTATGCACTAAGAACCTTCATTTTCATCTATTACTGTAAGTTAAAAACATTAAAAAAAAATTTTTTTGAAGAAAAATTTTAATTGAATGTTTTTAATGTTTTCTGTGTTTTTACATGGCCTAGATTCATACACAGTGCTGTTGTATCTTTTTTTGCCTGTATAATGCAGATTGGCAGCATGCACATGTTCACATTAGGAGGTGCTGATCAGGTTTTTCTATATATTTGACTATTGGATGCTGGCTGCTTCCAGCTGGATCTTGCACTCCTGCCATTGACCTGCAGGTGGCCGTAATCAGTTCTACCTGCCCATAAATTGTAGGCTAAACCCAGAGAAAGAAAGAGACATTGTGTCCATTTATCTTTTGGTTGA
Source organism: Oophaga pumilio (assembly GCA_009801035.1). NCBI lineage: Eukaryota > Metazoa > Chordata > Amphibia > Anura > Dendrobatidae > Oophaga > Oophaga pumilio. The sequence continues at coordinate 34,621 of VIAB01011603.1, forward strand.
TAGCCCGAGAGAAGGCATGTACAGTAGAACAGGGACATCAGACAGAGGTCACCTTACCATGGTTGATGGGCATGCATGAATTGGCCAATTTATGCGCTAAGAACCTTCATTTTCATCTATTACTGTAAGTTAAAAAAAATAAAAAAATAAAATTTGAAGAAAAATTTAAATGGAATGTTTTTAATGTTTTTCTGTGTTTTCACATATCCTAGATTCCTACACAGTGCTGTTGTACCTTTGTTGTCTAGATAGATAGATAGATAGATAGATAGATAGATAGATAGATAGATAGATAGATAGATGTCAGTGTGATTTCTAATCAGTGCTTTGCATGGGCGTCCCCCTTAATTTTCATAACCAGCTGAGGGAAAGGTGATGGTTGGGGGCTGTTAATTTTCTGGTAAGGGGCCAATAACCATAAAGGTTCCCAGGCTATTAATATTAGCTCACAGCTGTTTGCTTAGCTTTAACTGATTATTATAGGGGAGACTCTCCAAAAAAGTATCATGGGGTCCCCCACATATAAACTAGCCAGCAATGACTAAACAGACAGATGCGGACTGATAATAATAGCCTAGGAAGGGGCCATGGATGTTGGCCCCCTCCCAGACTAAGAACATCAGTCCTCAGCCATCCTAGAAATGGCACATCCATTAAGTGCACCAATTCTGGCACTGTGAGTCCGCTCTTCCCACTTGCTCTGGTGCGGAGCAAGAGGGGTAATAGTTGTGGGGTTGATGACAGCTGTTTTATGGCCGCTGACATCAAGCCAAGGGGTTAATAATGGAGAGGCGTCTATAAGACACTCCTATTACCTACCCCATGGTCAAATTTAATAAAGATACAGACAGAGTAAAGTCCTATAATTGAAATAAACACGCACAATCCTTATAGAGAATTACAACATAACACCAGTGGGTCTCTACTGTGGAAATCATAGCAGGTCCTCAATGTTATGGTTCTTGTCAATTTTAGCAATGTCATTTACCTTGATGTGCTCTCGAGAGGGATTCTATCTTTTCTTTCCTTCCTTTACTCGGCTTTGGGCTTCCTTTGCTTCTGTGACCACAACTGTACTGAAAACCCGTTCTTTCTGCTCCTTGTGTCAGTCTGGCTCCCTGCTATGTTGCAGCAGACCATCATACACAGGGAATCATACTGAGTTCTCTGACTGACTTAATCCTGATTTCTATGTTAGGCCGGGATCACACATGCGACGAAAACGTCCGACGCTCGCATGTGAAATCCCAGCTCTGGCGCTGGCACTCGGGAGTGGAGCGAGCGGCTGCATATAAATACATGCAGCTGCGCACTCCACTCCCGAGTGCCGGTGCCAGAGCTGGGATTTCACATGCGAGCGTCGGACGTTTTCATCGCATGTGTGATCCCGGCCTTATATGTCTACTTACAACCCCAATTAAACTGGCAGCCTCCTCTTCTTTTCTTTCTTCCTCTCAGGTCGGTCTGTCTCCTGGCTATATGTTAGCGAGTCTTCACACAGTGAATTAATCTGAGTTTCCTGACTGTGTCAATTCTATGTCACACCTATACCTCACTATCAATAAAGAATTATTCCCTTGTCCCACTCGTTTTCAAAGAAACAAACTTTCACACTTTTTAAACACCTTGGAGAATACCTAAATTAATAAATTGCTGATATCTCCTAATTAAATGGTATCTGTTCCACTTGTTACTTTCACGCATCTAATTTATACCCATTCTGAATACAACAGCTTCCAGTTGCGCATTGCATATATCAATTTACAAGCGCATAGTAGGAGGCAAACACCACACAAGTTCGTATCTTCTTTTAATGACATATCTACTCTTTTAATCATCACTATATGTAATTTTTTTTATAGATTTTTGATAAAATCTTAAAACTAATGCAACAAAAAACACAATGGATAAACATTTTTAATTCTTTCACAGGAAAACCTTCTTTTCTTTTCCTATTTTTAATTTTCTGGTCTTAATAAAAAAATAATGGTAAAAGCCTGAACTTCAGGTGTCTCTTTGTCTATTTGGCCCCCATTTTTTTCATGTGTATAAATATGTTCACCTACTACTGTTTGTATATATGGTTTGTGTCCTGAGGAAGAAGTTTGGAATGGCTTTTAAACTTGTGGACAAAAGAACTCAGAATTAAAAATCCTTTTAATATACTTCTATTTGGATCTCCTTTGCCTTCCAGCAGCATGGATAAGGCACATTTGGCTTCTATTTTTCCTCTTTTCTGGTCGAAAGACCAGTGGATCTGCAGCAGCTGTTTTCCTGCGTATTCTAGGTTGTGTGCCACACAACCATATCAGGTTAGCATATTCTTTAGGTTTCTCAGATAAGACCCTATTTGCACTTTTCTGCTCCTAGTTTCCACTATCTTTTCAATTTTCCTTTTCTACTTTGTTTTTTTTTTATGTTGTCCCAGTACACACAAAATAAATAAACATGTGTATAAACTAACGTGTAATTGCAGAAAAACCTATAAAGAATATGTGCAGGGTAACAGTAAACTCACTATGGTATAACTTTTATAATTAAAAAAGTGTACTTGCAATAATTTTCTGTGAGAAATACTTCATTTTCTGAAACAATTTCAAGGGTGTGAACACTTTTGGCCATTAGGGCGCCGTCTCACATAGCGAGATCGCTGCTGAGTCACAAGTTTTGTGACGCAACAGCGATCTCGCTATGTCTGATGTGTACCAGCGATCAGGCCCCTGCTGTGAATCGCTGGTCGTGTCAGAAATGCCTGGACTTTTTTTTGATCGTTGGTCTCCCGCTGGCCAGCATGCATCGCTGTGTGTGGCAGGCAAGAGACCAGCGATCAGCTGGTAACCAAGGTACACATCGGGTTTACAGGCGCGGGGCTGTGCCTGGAAATCCGATGTGTATGTTGGATACCAGCGCGCTGCTGCAGGGGAGCTGGTAACCAAGGTACACATCGGGTTTCCAGGCACCGCGCAGCGCCTGGAAACCCGATTTGTACCTTGGTTACCAGCTCCCTGCATCAGTGGGCTGGTATCCAACGTACACTGCGGGTTACTAAGCGATGTTACCCGCAGTGGTCGCTGTCCTGATCGCTGCCTGTTTGGCAGCTCAGTAGCGATCATGTAGCGACACACCAGCGATCCTGACAAGGTCATATCGTTGTCGGGATCGCTGGTGCATCGCTATGTGAGATGGGGCCCTTACTGCATGAATCCAACACAGTAAGCAAAAAAGCACTTATAGATGGGTGCAAAAGCAGATAAACTGCCACAAAAAATGACCATTACAAAATTAAGCACACGTGAAAAGCATATCACAATGAAGCGCCAGAAAAACCAACAAAATGCACTCGAGACACGCGATTCACAAAAGCTCCATCAAGGGTCTTGTGACAAAAGCCAAAACATTGGCTTAGTTTTGGAACACCCGAGGGACACTTAAAACATAATTTGCAAACAAATTAAAAATCTGTTTTCTCTGCAATAGTTCATCGATCTGCAATACAAACTGTCAATCTCTACTTTTTTTTGAGTGGACTACCCAGCCTATTGATTGTTTGTTAAGGAAATATCTGCTAGAAGACTTTATTTAGGCTTTTTAACCTTTTATTTTTTTGCTGACAATAAAGATGTAATTGGTAAAAAGTCGCTGAATAAGAATCTACAGCCGCTCATTGGAGGATGCATTCTAAGCAGCCAATGTAATAGTAATATCAAGGCAGATAAGTTCTTGCAGATGCATGAAAAAAGAATCTCATTTACCTAAACCAATTACAAGGTGCTACGGCTTTCAGGCCTGATGAAATATACATTGCAATAGGCGATCAATAACACTGTCACTAAAACGAATGGATCCTTCAGAGTCCTGCCGTTATTTCCTCATAAAGCACAGGTGTTCTTAATAAACCGCCACCATTCTGGCATTCCTTTTTTCAATAATAATTTTAAAAAGAAAAACGAGCTGAGAAATGAAGCGAATCAAAGATAAACAATAATTTAATATTTTTATGAGAAAATTCCTCCATCGAGAGCTGAGAACGTATTAAGAAGGTTAATGGGTGTAATGTTATTGATAAATGTATTGTTACTTAAAATAATATTTCCACTTATAAGTAATGTCTACATGCATACAGTATAATAAGCATCTGCGCAAAAAAAACGAATGGATAAAAAAATCATCTAAAGATGTTCCCACTCATGAAAATTGTTTGAATTGTTTAATATTACATTAAACTTTAAGACTTTAGGGTTTGTCTCCGCTAGAAACTCTGCTTCCTTTGTGACTGTGTAAATGGAGACATAATAAAAGGTAATGTTCATCTTGGCTCCTGTTACTGTCTGTGCTACATTAATCAGACATTTTTCTTGCGATGATGATTTATGGTGGGGTTGCACACAGGAAAAAAGTATTGTTATTTTTCTAAAAGCTTTCCAAAAAAGGGCACAAAAATGTATGATAATATAGCGAGCACTAATTGTTGGAGTATGCTCTCTAAAACCTAAATTGTTATACAAATAAAAAAAAATCTATAATTTTCTATTCTAATAATCTAAACTGGTATAGTTTGCCTGCAAGCATATTTTACATTTGTAAAAATGTCAATCTAAATTATCCTAAAAAAATGAACATTTTGAAGAAATTGACAGCTAGTTGCTCTAAAAATACAACTAAACTATTAAAATAAGGATATTCAGTATGAAGATAATAATAATAATTTTATTTCTATAATGCCGACATATTCCGCAGCACTTTACAATTTAGAGGGGACTTGTACAGACAATAGACATTACAGCATAACAATAGACACATAGATCAAAACAGATGCCAAGAGGAATGAGGGCCCTGCTCGCAAGCTTACAATCTATGAGGAAAAAGGGGAGACACGAAAGGTAAATGGTAACAATTGCTTTTGTTGTTCGGACCAGCCAAAGTGTGAGAATCTTGTAATGCTGCATGAACCGGTTATCAACCTAAGTATGCAACAGTATAGACACAGAGGGCTATTAAATGCATAAAGCATGTGAGAATATGATGCGATGAACCTGGTTATGGTAAAAGATTTTGAATGGGCAACACAGGGATAGTTAGGAAAATGTATTAAGATGGTAGGCCAGTCTGAACAAATGCATTTTTAGGGCACGCTTAAAACTGTGGAGATTGGCGATTAATTATATTAACCTGGGTAGTGCATTCCAAAGAATTGGCGCAGCACGTGAATAGTCTTGGAGACTGGAGAGGGAGGTTCTGATTATTGAGGATGTCCTCAGGTCATTGGCGGCAGAATGGAGGGCACGGGTAGGGTGGTAGACTGAGATGAGGGAGGAGATGTAGGGTGGTGCTGAGTCATGGAGTGTTTTGTGGGTGAGGGTAATAAGTTTGTACTGGATTCTGGATTGGATGTGTAACCAGTATAATGACTGGCACAAGGTAGAGGCATCGGTATAATGATTGGTGAGGAATATGATCCTGGCTGCAGCATTCAAGACAGATTGGAGAGGGGAAATTGGTAAGAGGGAGACCGATTTGTAGAGAGTTACAATAGTCCAGAGGAGAATGAATAAGAGAAACAGTAAGAGATTTTGCAGAGTTGAAAGTAAGAAAGGGTCAAATTGTAGAAATTTTTTGAGGTGCAGATAACAAGAGCAAGCCAGTGATCTGATATGGGGGGTGAATGAAAGCTTGGAATGAAGTATGACCCCAAGACAGTGGGCATGTTGATGAAGAGTAATGATGGAACCACAAACGGAAATAGCAGTGTTGGGCATAGGTTCATTAGTAGAGGGAGGAAATACAAGGAGTTCAGTTTTTGACAGGTTCAGTTTCAGATAGAGGGAGGACATAATGTTAGAGGCAGCGGTAAGACAATCACTGGTGTTTTCTAAAAAGGCAGTCGTGATATCAGGAGAAGTGTATGATTGGGTATCATCCGCATAGAGATGGTACTGGAAGCCAAATCTGCTGATTGTTTGACCAATAGGGGCAGTATACAAAGAGAAAAGAAGGGGCCTAGAACCAATCCTTGAGGAACTGCAACAGTAAGGGGAAAATGAGAGGAGGAGGAGCCAGCAAAAGATACAGTGAAGGAACGGTCAGAGAGATAGGAGGACAACCAGGAGAGAATGGTGTCATTGATGCCGATGGAGCGAAGCATAGTGAGGAGGAGCTGATGATTCAGTGTTGAATGCTGCAGAGAGATCCAAAAGAATTAGCATGGAGTAGTGACCATTAGATTTAGCTGTTAGTAGATCATTAGAGACTTTAGTGAGGGCAGTTTCAGTAGAGTACAAAGAGTGGAAACCGGATTGTAGAGGATTGAGAAGAGTTATCTGAGAGATAGCGAATGAGATGGGAGTGGACCAGGCTTTCCAAGAGTTTAGAGATGAAGGGAAGATTAGATACAGATCTATAGTTAGCAGCACAGTTTTGGTCGAGGGATGGTTTTTATGTAATGGATGTATGATTCATGCTTAAATGAGGAGGGAAAGACACCAGAAGAGAGAGAGAGGTTGAATATTTTTGTTAGGTGAGCGGTGACAGCAGGGTAAAGGGACTGGAGGAGATGTGATGGAATGGGGTCACTGGTGCAAGTGGTCGGGTAAGAAGATGCAAGGAGCCTGATTACTTCTTCTTCTGTGACTGGTTCAAAGTCAAAGAGTGAGCTAGATGCAGTGGGGGAGGAAAGACAATGTGTGGTATGAGGGGATTGGGAGATAATTTCCTGTTGGATATGGTCAATTTTTTTTTTTAATTATTGTCCAGATCGTCAGCATGGAGATCCATGGTTGGGGCCTGCACTCTTGGGTTGAGTAGGGAATAAAAAGTGTCAAAGAGATGTTTTGGGTTATTGGATAGTGAGGTGATGAGGGTGTTGAAAAAGATTTGTTTGAAGAGGTGAAGGGCAGTGTTGTATGTTTTAAGCATAAGCATATAATGGATGAAATCTTTGGGTAGATTGGATTTTCTCCACAGACATTCGGCGCACCTGGAGCACCGCTGCAAGAAACGTGTTTGCAACGTGTGCCACGGTTGTCATGTCTGTGCCATGATATGCCATCTGTGTATGATATTATTACTATTGGGTACAATTGCACACACACTAAAAACTCTCCACAGTGAAGGGGAATAATTAACCTAAAGCTCTTTTTACAATATGTACACCTGTTACTAACCTCTTATCGATTTTAATGTTTGCCTGCAATATTTAGCAATATTAACAGTTTCCTCTTATAGTATTGTTTGTGAGTAATCTAATGCTTTTACTACTAGATTCCGAAGAAGGGGCCTGAGCATTAGCATGGTGACTGATCGGCAAAGTGGGCCTTGGGACCTTTTGGAGCTACTGCCACTCTTAACTGTATCCACCTACTTCCAGAGATCCTGATAGTGTACGGTGTGCACACTATGAGTGACTGTAGACATGTATTACATGCTTGGACAACCCTTTAAATGTGCTTTTCTTGTGGATTTATACAGGTTATAGGCGTGTGACAGTTATGAGTGTGACAAGTTATTCAACGCCACCCATAATTTTCTAATCAAACATAGAAGGCTTAGTTCTGTTGATAGAAACATTCTCATCATTAATAATGCTGTTTGTGTGCTACCAAATACTCATGAAAAAGTTGCTGACTTTTTAATAGGCTGATATGCACTGGCTCGCAAGGCCTAGCTTGGCTGATAACAATCTACCAGTTTCATCATAGCCATTTTTAGGTTATGACATAACCACACCTCCTAACTTTGAAGAACAGAATAGGAGAAAATTTTGGCCATGTCCCTGGCCACATCCCAATCTGCACCCATTTACTACATCTATGGCAGTGAGGGATATTTAGCAGATGCCCGAGACTGCAGAGCATAGACCCCAATCCGGGACTGTCCACTATATCCAGGACGGTTGGGTCTAAAGATCATTGGATCGATCATGGTACTAAACAGTTGCACAGGTGGCTGCAAATCACTTACCGTCCCCAGCATGGCTTTTGATTAGTCAGAGCTGTTGTGACGTCATCTGTGCATCATTCTCATCTCTAGTTTGGACCTATAGATTTATTTTTTGTTCCTTCATTTACAGTAATAGCATCAAGAACTTTCTCATCTTTATGTAGCTTCACTACATGACATCTGGCTTCTGGTGTCTGTAAGGGCATGTTCACATTTAGCATAAATCCTGTGTCTTTATTTCTGCAGGTGTCTGCACCAAACTATACAGTAAAGATCTTCTCTGGTTATTGTATTTTTAGGCCTTTCCACCTTATTAGATGCATTTTTGGTGCAGACATGTAGAAGCGCTTTTAATGTGGTTTTTACAGTAAAGAAAAGCTTTGATTCTGCACTTATAAAAGTAAC
>VIAB01011604.1:17637-36919 GCA_009801035.1 Oophaga pumilio
TTTTTAGACGTTGTGTGTGACTCCAGCCTAACTACTACAACTGACGTAAATGAAAAAGCGATTGGACAGTTTGTTATACTGATGTCATCCAACGTAACTGGCACTAGAAGAGTCTCTGTATAGATATAACATGTTAGTGGGAGTTGGGGGTAATAATAGTCATTGGAACGTTTTCCCCATGAAATACATCTGCACATGCAAATCTCGTTCAAATAAGTATCTTGGAATTGGGTTTAATCTGTTTGCTTCCAACATTGGTATTATGAGCAAACAATGAGAATAATTAACAATGTTGACAATCCTACCTAAACCTAAAATTGTCACCTCTAGTAGTCACTTTGTACATAATACATATCATGTTGTGGTCATGCATGAAAAGCACAATAGGTGCAAGAAACTGGAAAATCTAGCGATTAAATTAACCACGGAAATCAGTGAAGGGTTACCAAACACTCAGCTATATCTTATATGAAGGCGTTTACCAGTCCTATTATTGCAAACAACAGGAAACATTGTTTCTGCTTCAGTGACATTCATTTTCTTCTTTCAGATTAGTGTCGCAAATGTACAAGTTATTTCAGTGGATCTGAAAACTGCCGTTATATTTCTTGTTCTCCTTCTGTTTTCTGCTACACTGAGTGATACTGAACTCATCTAAGGTGACCTTCATGTGAGTAGACAGGTTGTGCTAGAAAATCAACTGTATCTAGTGCTTTTACCATGGAGGTTCAACCCATAACTATTTAATAAGGAACTGAATAAACAGCATATCCTTAATATGTACCTATTATAGGATCTAATGCTGACACTGGAGGGAATTAAGATCTCTTGCTGTTCCCTTGAAATCAGCATTATGCAGGCATAGGTTGACATTCACCAACATATGGGGGGAATTTACTATTAGATGTATGCTGTAAAGAAGCCAAAAAATGTGATATCAGCCATCTTTATACAAAAATGTGTGACTTTTTGTAGTATTCTGTTCCCCTTATCCTACAAACGTAAGTAAATTTGGGTACAAATGTGCCTTTTCATAGTTTGCGTAGCTTTTCTGCCACATAGGCGGACAAAAGATATGCAAAAGTTATTAAGTAGCTTAGAGTTCCTCTTGGAGAGTAGCTAAACTATATTTTTGTTAAATCATTTTGTCAGATAGTTATGAAACTTTACAAATCACTTCATTAGGTGATTTGTCTTCATTCCTATAATAAAAAGCATATAAATGGGTTCCAACCCCCTTTTTTTCTCTATTTGCCTGCCTTCCGCTGCATTGTTAACAGAACACACCCTTATGGAGTACAGGTGATGGCAGTGATAGGGTCAGCAGCAATGTCCTCCTCTGAGTGTTGTGTTTTAGGCTAGGGTCACACATAGATTCTCTCTCATGTGAGAGAATTGTATTGATTATGTTAATGACACTCCGATCAAACTCTGAACCGACTTTGATCAGAGTGTCATCTTAGTGTGATCAGATTCTCTCAGATGAGAAAGTTGCATCACAGGTAAGGAGAAGACGGAAAACAAAATTTCTCCATCTTCTTCACTGTGTGAGTCTGAGGAAAGTGGACCTCACTGGGATGTCATCCAAGTGCAGTGAGATGCTTTCCACGCTCCCATAAACTTGAATGGGTGGTTGTCATCCAACTTACACTGCAAATCGCATGCAGCAATTTTTTGGACATGCCGAATAGGTATGAGAAAGAAAATTCTAATCAGCACTGCCCCAGAGAATAATATTGGTCCGGTGCTATCTGATAAAACACTTCTGGAGCATACTTAGCATTGTGTGTGCAGAGCAGGCTATCAGTCAAGGTACAGGGGGAGTGATTATGGCGTGCTCATGTGGCGAGCGCTGACCTTTCACTGCCACCTGTGCTGCTCCACTGACTAGATGCAAGCAGCTGCAGGGAGAATATACCTTGATTTTCTACCTGCATCTGCTCTTCCAGTAAGGTCTCATTCAGAAATGAGTTTTTCTTCTACGAGTTCTATCCATGTTTCTCACAGATAGAACTCGCTTCTATTATGGTCTACGGTGTCGCTCACACATCCGAGTTTTTTTGCACATCAGGTGGTCGGCACAAAATCACAGAGACATGTTTGATTTTGATCCAAATGTCAGATGAAATTAGGCAATGCATATATGGGTCTGTGAAAAAAAAAGACAGCACTTGTAAGACATTTATGTGCTGTCCGTTTTTCTCGGGCTGTTTGATAAGAGATGCTTGAGAAACCGCCATTAGTTATTTTTTGATTCAAAAGAAGCTGATAAATCTCTGACCAAACTCTGATGTTAAAAACTGACGCAAAGACCAAACTCTTGAAGGGCCTCATTCACACGTCAGTTTTTTGCACTTATGCATATTTATATATAGTGAATGAGGTTATTCATGTGTCTATGATTTTTCATACACTGAGCGGTCCGTGCAAAATCATGGAGACAGGTCTGATTTTGATTGAAGTACCTGATCAAAAGTGACAAAGCAAGTCGATGGATCTGTAAAAAAATCGGAAAGCACTTGAAAGCCATGCAAGTGCAGTTCAATTTTCACTGACTGTTGGATAAGAGAATGTGGAGAAAGTTGTTTTTTTTAAGTAAAATAAAAACTGATTATGCTCATATTGAACTCGGACCAAACTCTGATTAAACTCAGATGAAACTCTGACCAAAACTACTGATGAAGCTCAGTTTATTTTCGTACGTGAGAAAAACTAATGTATGAATGAGGCCAATCTCTAATAAAAAAAATTCTGATGAAACTCTGACTTTTTTTTGCTTATGAGAAAAAATGCTGATGTCTGAATGAACCCTTAGGCCACGTTCAAATGTTCAGTATTTGGTCAGTATTTCACATCAGTATTTGTAAGCCAAAACCACGAGTGGGTGACAAATACAGAAGTGGTGAAGTGTTTCTATTATACTTTTCCTCTGATTGTTCCTTTCCTGGTTTTGGCTTAAAAATACTGAGGTAAAATACTGATGAAATACTGAATGTGTGCACGTGGCCTTAGACAGTCGATCATGTTTAAAATGCTGTTTTTTTGCAGAATACCAAACCAGCTAAAGTTAAAAAACATTTTCTTAGCTGACAATTTCCCTCTACATTTTGATCTGAAATGAAAATTATGGCTGGCCAATATTATAAATAGAAATGAGTTGAATTGAATTTAAAAATCAATTGTAAAATAAAAGAATGTCTAAAGGGGGTAGATCCAGTGGCATACCGGCCATGGCAGAAGACCTCGCTATGCAGGGTGAGTAATATTTATTTTTTTAATTTGTTTAAACTGGCTTTTAAGTGGTTAAACAGAAGCAACTGGAGTTAAAGGTACATTTACTCCCACTTATGGCACTAAACAACTGCTGGACAGATAGATATTTGTTTGCTGATGGGCAAACATGTAACATTGTCATTTTTAGCCTGTTCAGACAGGCAGACCACAATTTATATGCACACAAAATGATCAGTAATAGATTATTCAGTGGGCATAGGCTGCCAGTGATGGACAGTGATCTGTTAAGCAAACCAAGTGATAATTTCATCTGAATAACAAGCATTTTTCTTGCTCGTCAGGCGTTTGGCAGCCTGTTTACATGAGTACGTGAGTGTTCCCGGTAATCGTGGATTGTAAGTGTACCTTTATTCCAAATGCTGCTTCCAAAAGCAGGTGCTGGTTGTATAGCACAGCTGGCACCCACCATGAATTGTGTAGGCCCAACTCCTGAGCTTGCTCCATAAGAAGGGGAAGATCAACATAAACAGAAATAAACACTTGAAATAGATCACTCTGTGTGTAATGACTCTATATAATATATGAGTTTCACTTTTTGTATTGAAGAACTGAAATAAAGTAACTTTTTATTGATATTCTAATTTAGTGAGAAACACTTGTGAATGAGAAAAAAAAAAATTAGCTTTCATGTGAACAGAGGTAGATATAACTGTCGGCAGGATGAAGGATTCATTTTTATGTAAGGGCCACCTTCTATTTCAACTAATCAAAGTGATAAAACGTGTTTTTTCCATTACGTGTCTAAGTCTTCGTATTTAAAGGCTTCTTCCCCATTTTCAGTACTGATATGTTGGTAATTTTCTGTTTTCTGCACATAGCAAGCAATGCAAATGAATATCCCTGTCATACAAGAGTCGATAAGCTGTATGAAGCTGTCAGCAGTTTCCCAGAATATATCACCATTATGTTGATCACAATCAAGGCATTCATGATTACATAAGTAGAAGCAATTTTCGGCATTTTAATTACACATAGGGAATAAGTCTATGTTAAATGTGCTGATCATGACTTTCACTATAAAAAGGTTGTATATATCTCAGGAATATGAGTTGTGAGATAGAACACAAATATGCTAAATGCACCCTGCTCTTAATTATTCACAGCATTATATACAAATAAGGCACTAGTGTAGAAATTTTCATGGCTGTCCTGTTAGCCACTCATTTTACAAGAAGTAATTTTCAGAGAACTGCTTAAAGGGAACCTGTCACCCCCCCGGGCATTTTTAAGTAAAAGAGCCACCTTCAGCAGCACTAAGGCTGCAGTCTGTGAAGGTGGCTCTTTTTTTTCTGGTCCTCTGCAATGCTGAACTATAGCATTTTAAAAATAGGTCCCCATACCTTAATTGCATCCCATAGGTCATTATCTCCCCCTGTGTAATCCTCCTCCCATCCGTCCATCACCCCCCTTCAGCGTCACAGCCCCTTCTCCTGAGTTGTTTTTCTTTGACTAACCTGCAGTGGGGCGCCTGCGCTCTTGGAACAGGAAAATGATCAGCACATCCGATGCAGCACAGGGGATGAAAATTAAAGTGGAGGGACTGGGAGAAGGGGGCAGGCGCAGCTAAGCACGTTGACTGCGCAGGCACCAGATTCCCAGCCCCGAAGTGCGAATACATGATAACACACTGCGGGGAGGGATCTGGTGCCTGAAAAAGACGCAGGCGCAATAGCCTTCTGTCAGTCACCGGGCAGCGCGCACTGCGCATGTCCGAGGACTGTTCCAAGAGAGCAGGCGCCCCGCAGCAGGTTAGTCAAAGAAAAACAACTCAGGAGGAGGGGCTGTGACTCTGAAGGGGGGTGATGGACGGATGGGAGGAGGATTACACAGGGGGAGACAATGACCTATGGGATGCAATTAAGGTATGGGGAGATATTTTTAAAACGCTATATTTCAGCGTTGCAGGGGAACAGAAAAAAAAGAGCCACCTTCACAGACTGCAGCCTTAGTGCTGCTGAAGGTGGCTCTTTTACTTAAAAACGCCCGGAGTGGTGACAGGTTCCCTTTAAACATTTGCTTATGTGAGCAGGTTGCGAGAAGCAGTGACGCACGAGAGGCAGATCAATGTTAACAATTTAATTTAACAATGGGATACTCCACGCAGGGAGGCAAACAGTTAAATGAGGGAATAAACTGTTAAGTTGTAAGGAAAATGCAGAGTTAATGAACAAGGTAAAGGCAGTTATTTCAGAGCTGTCTGAGGTGTCTCAGGCTGTAGATTGTGCTTGGAAGTCGGTAGCGCCAACAACGTGATAATGCAAAATAGTCTGCACTCCAGTCGCTATCGTGGTGCATGTGGAAGGAATGATTCATCCAAGGAAAAAGGAAATCCCGACACTCACATGTGTTGATTTAATTAGCTTTATTCCACATCCCAGCAAAACGTTTCAGCTCATCCAGAGCCTTTATCAATAGCGCCAACGGCTGGCGTGATGCTTGTCCAATGAGGTCCTGCAGGCAACTGTGGTCCGTCTTCTGGCAGCAGCAGTCGGTCTCCGGTACCTTCTGCTGAGCCCCTAGTCCATAAGTGGATGCGGCCAATGCAAACAAGGTCGCAGTTCTGTCAGGGTCCCAGCCGAGAGGCGTGGCAATGTCTGGCAATGAGGGCAGCAACAAACAGTCCTGCACTCTGCCCCGGCTCTTAAGCTTATGTGCAGCATTTAGCTAAATAGGGCTCCCAGCTCTCTCCCTGTTACTGCAGTGGGCTCCAGCAGCGTCCTGGTGTCGGATCAGCCGCAATTCGTTACGGCCCAGCTGCGCACCCCGCGGAGCACACTGCGCACGCACCTTGGAGGGATCGGCTTGCGTAAGCAATCACTCGTTCTTCCCCCTCTTGCATTTGAGATAGCACAGCCCCCTGACCATGGAGGCTTCCATCGGTGTGTAGAATGAAAGGTTGCGAGAAGTCGGCATAGGCCAAGATTAGAGCTTCTGTCAGAGCCATCTTCAAGGCCAGGAAGGCCTTTTCCTTGCTGTTTCCCCCAACGGATGATCCGATTCTTCACCCCTGACGGTACCCCCTTGAATAATTCCAACAGCGGATTAGTGATGCCGGTGAAATTCTTCATGAACCTTCGGTAGTACCCAGTAAGCCCCAGAAAGGCCCGAACATCTTTCACTGTCTTCAGGGTGGGCCAGTCTTGTACTGCCGCTATCTTTTCTCAAGCAGGCCTTACTCTGTCATCGGATACGATGTGTCCCAGATACTCGATTTGTATGCGGAAAAGGTGGCATTTTTGGGGCTTCACTTTCTGACCATGTTTATGCAGCCGACTCAGCATTTGTTCTAACCACCGGAGATGTTCTTCAAAAGTAGCGGCGTAGACAATGATGTCGTCCAAATAAATTAGGGTGGCTTTGAAGTTCAGGTCTCCTAAGCACCACTACATCAGCCATTGGAAGGTTCCAAGCGCGTTGGTAATACCTAAGGGCATCCGGTTGAATTCGAACAACCTCATAGGTAGTATGAACATTGTTTTCAGCCAGTTTTGCTCAGCCAAAGGCACTTGCCAGTATCCGTTGGCCAGATCTAATGACAAAAAGTACTTAGCTTTTCCCAGGGCAGACAACGACTCCTCAATTCTCGGTAGGGGGTGAGTCCCAAACTATACAGGCATTTAATCGCCGGTAGTCCAAACAAAAACGCAAGGTTCAGTCCTTCTTCTGAACTAGAATGATAGGGGTTGCCCACATGCTCTGGTTTTCCCATATGACCACACTCTGCAGCATGTGTGCCACTATTTCTTTCACTTCCTGGTACATTTGTGGCGGGATCTGACGATAGCTCTCCCTAACCAATGCGGCAATTCCTGTGGGGATCTCATGAGTTACGGCCTTGGTGCACCTGCTGAGGGGAAAGTTCCAACAGTTTGGCCCGCACCTGTTTCAGGATCCGGCGCCCTTCTTTGGTACTTCCAGGCAGATGCCCTGGGGCCACGGTGACATCTACAGTCCACGGATATCCCTATTTCACTGCTAACTGGATGGTCTCTGGCGGTACCAGTTCTTCCGGCATACCCAGCACCTGTGCCACTTCACTTCTAGATGAGAGGGTCAAATTGTCTTCCCCTAGGTTGACGCACCACTACGCTACCGTCACAGACAGTTGCCAATGACCGAGCAACGAGGAGTACCGAAGGTATCTGGTCCACTGTGGTTTGTTCAATCTGGATTTCCACCCCTTCAAGCGGCGTGCAGACTCGTACGGGTAGCATGAGCACCGTCTGACCAGGTAGTAGGATGAGCTTGGTAGCAACGGGGACTATCACCTTTCCTAGAATCTTTACGTCACTGGACGTCTCTTGCGCCTGGGCAACCCGAATCAGTTGTGGTGTGTCAACTTATGTGAAGACAATTTGACCCTCTCATCCAGAAGTGAAGTGGCACACGTGATAGGTATGCTGGAAAAACTGTTACCTCCAGAGACCATCCAGTTAGCAGTGAAACAGGGATATCCGTGGACTGTAGATGTCACCATGGCCACAGAGCATCTGCCTGGAAGTACCAGGGAAGGGCGCCGGATCTTGGAACAGGTGCAGGCCAAACTATCGGAACTCTCCACTCAGCTGGTGCAACAGGTGAAAGCCGTGCTGGAGCGTTACTAGGATGTCTTCGCCCATCACGAGGACGGCTTTGGGTGCACCATAGCCATAACTCCTTTGGGTAGTTCCGGGGCTCCACTCATCCAGAAAGGAATCTGGTGGCTCACTGATCAGAAGGCTTCTGAGTTCTTTCAGCACATTCATCCCAAGGGTCACCGGAGGGCCATCACCAGGGTCACCGGTGAGCAACACTATTCATTTTTGGCCTGCATCTTTGCCACATACGGTAACTTGCATCCAGACCACCCCTGCGACCGGGATGGGCAATTGCTTCTCAGGCTGTAGATATAATTATTATTATTATTATTTATTTATATAGCGCCAATAATTCCATGGTGCTGTACATGAGAAGGGGTTACATACAAAGCTATAGATATCGTTTACAGTAAACAAATTTACAATGACAGACTGGTACAGAGGGGAGAGGACCCTGTCCTTGCGGACTTACATTCTGCGGGATAATGGGGAAGAAACAGAAGGTCAGGGGTCGGGGATGATGCTTGGAAGTCGGTAGCGCCAACAACGGCTGGCGTGACGCTTGTCCAATGAGGTCCTGCAGGCAACAGTGGTCCGTCTTCTGGCGGCAGCAGTCGATCTCCGGTACCTTCCGCTGAACCCCTAGTCCATAAATGTATGCGGCCAATGCAAATAAGGCCGCAGTTCTGTCAGGGTCCCGGCCGAACGGCGTGGCAATGTCCGACAATGAGGGCAGCAACAAACAGTCCTGCACCCTGCCCCGCCTCTTAAGCTTATGTGTGGCACTTACCTGAACAGGGCTCCCGGCTCTCTCCCTGTTACTGCAGTGGGCTCCAGCAGCGTCCTGGTACTGGATTGGCCGCGATTCATTACGGCCAAGCTGCGCACCCCGTGGAGCACACTGCACACGCACCTTGCCTCTATCACTGCCAGCAGGAAACTGGCTCACGCTTTCCCTTTTAACCGCACCCCCTGCTTCCGGGTCAGGGCCCCTGCCCGGGCCTTTTATGTCTTCCCCTGGACAACATGGGACGCATCCTAGACAGTTCTGGACCGTGGTCCAGTCGTCCTCCTTACACTTACATATAATATTATTCTCTGGAGAAATACATTAAGGTCTATTGACCTCATCATCTTAGAAGCTCATTTATTGATTTTACTTCTCCTTTTTTGAAAAGGGAGATATACAAAGAACATATTTGAATTTTCATTTCATGTATTACTTATTGCTATGCTATTTTGCATATTATTCTGCCTTAGACCTTCCATGTTTTGTACAATGTTTTTGGTGTGGATAAACCATATCACTAAAGGGGTTGTCGGGGACTTTAGCATTGATGGTCTATTCTTAGGATACTGTATGTCATCAATGTCTGATTGGTAGGGGTGCTGTCAAGCTGTGATAGACTTCAGTAAGGAAGAGGGGCCTCAAACTGTCTCTGGACCTGGGACCCTAACTACCCCTGTCCCAGGGGTACTCTAAAAGGTAGAGAAGGCCCAGTCTTTGACCTTACCATGCTCCTGTAAAAACCCTTATCTGTCCCCTCCCCAGCACATGAGGCATGGGACAAAAATGAAAGGACAAGCAGGCACAAAGACAAAACAGGAAACCAATATCATACAAAAGCACTATCCAACAATAGGGAGGAGGATAGGAACAGGGAGGAATAAACTAATTGGGAAAATGGACCAAGATATAAGCACACACATACAGCAGCAAACTACAGGACACCACAACTCCAAACTTCAACTTCTTAGATTTAGCACACAGCGCAGGAAGTATATATATAGCAACAACAAACTCCTATTCAGCTTTAGGTCTCCAGAGAGCAAGGAAGCAGAGCTTTTATAGGAAGAGTTAATGACCAGATCAGAAGCAGCTGAAATGAAGCTGCGTGTTTTTGACCAGCATAGAAAGGGCCTTTAATCTCTTCAGCATCAAAGGAAACCAAATTCATGAAAATGGCAACCAAATACCCAGGCTAAATGGAAGATATGCGATTCACAATACGCAATGAACTTCTATCCCCAGATCTCCCAGGTTGGCATGACACACTCATGACATTACCCCCTTTCTACGAAGGGCCCCAGGACCCTCGGAGCCGGGTTTACCCAGATGCACCAAATGAAAGGACCACATCAACCTATTGGCATTAACCTCAGATGCCACCACACGCACATCCTCTCCTCCAGACCATTTATTTTTCAATGTACTTGGCACTGTACGGGGCAGCGAACCATACTTGAATCGATGACTTTTGCTACTTGAATTTCTAAATTGCAATCAACAACAACTATTGGCGACGGGAAACGTGACGTTCCACCGGCACCATAAATTTTTGAACAAAGACCTGTGAAAATTATGGACCTTGAGAGTCGGTGGAAGCTTAAGACGAAAAGCTACAGGGTTGATTACGGTGACCACCTTATAAGGACCAATATACCTAGGATGCAATTTCCAAGAAGGAACTTTTAGTTTAATAACCTGACAATTGTTTCTTATCAGCCATACATTTGTTTTTGTCTTCCATGATCTTTAAATTATTCTGAACCCCTTCCCACACAGATGAGCGCAAAGAAGACAGACAATTGTCAATCCCCAGGAACCTTCCAAAACTCATCTTTACTGAAGGTACAGAATTGACTTACCAGTGGACTCACTACAATGATTGTTTAATGCAAATTCAATCAGTGGTAGAAAAGAAGAGCAATCCTCCTGGTTATCAGACACAAAACATCTGTGGTAAGTTTCTAAACTTTGGCTTAAGCATTCAGTTGGGCTATTAGTTTAAGGATAAAACGTCAAAGAAAAGGATAGGTGCATCCTTAAACGAGAACAAAACGCCCTCTAAAATTTTGATACAAATTAGGTTCCCTGATCTGACACGACATCAGAGGGAACACCATGAAGATTACACCTTACTACCTGGGTGACCAACCAGAGCCGAGTTATGATGTGCCTTCAAAATTTTAAGATGCAGATGAACAGGTACATACAATTTCCTTGAAGGACCAGCAGAGGCATCCTTTTGAGCCTTAAATACCTCACCGTCAAGTTCAGAACACACTGCGGAGATGACCACCTCTTCTTGCAAAATGGGGACAGCATTGTCAGTACTCCCACCTCCAGGGAAACTCTGAGACAAAGCATCTGCTTTGACTTTCTTAATCCCAGAGCAGTCATACACATGATGAGGAGGCAGTTCTTGACACCCCTTTTCAGAGAAGAGTTCCTCAAAATTGGACAGGGAAGATGATATGATTTTAGTGGAGCTACTAGAGATAGTAGCATCTAGGCAATAATTTTTGCAAAAATCACTTCACTTAATAATCTCTCTGGCCTGCCAGTCTGTGACCAGATTATGTTGAGTCTACCAAGGAAGACCCAACACAATAGGAGTAAGGAGACTTTCCAAGATATAACAAGAAAAGAGCTCCCTTTGAAGAGCCCCTATGCACACGTTCACACCATGCACTACTTGCATAACATTTCCCTGACCAAGAGGTGCAGAGTAAATTGCAAGTGTGGGAACTGGTTTCGCCAGAGTACTACAGGAAATACCAAGGTCCCGTGTGAAACGAGCATCTACCAACCATATTGGCTCCTGCTATCCTAAGAGTGTCTTCTAAGAGCAAGGAAGCATAGTTTCTTAGAAAGGATTGTTAACATCTTCAATACCAAAGGAAGACAAATTAATTTAATATGGGATTTAAATACAGAGGCTAAATGGAAGATCTCCGATTCACAATGCGCAGTGATCTTCTACACCCAGATCTTTCAGGCTGGCATGATACACTTGTGACAGATGCAACACCCAGCACCCACGCCAATCAGTATAGAGCTGCACAGCACAGCTCTGTCAACTGTATAGTGGCCGCAGTAGGGTACTGTATATCTACCCCTTATTCAAAACAGTAGGGGGTGAATGTATAGTACCCAGCCGCAGCCACTATACCATTGCCTGAGCTGTGGTGTGCAGATCTGCAACTGAGCTGCTCTGGTCACCATCTGCACCTGAAACAGCTGATCCGACCCCCACCAATGAGACATTGATGGCGTATACCAAGGATAGACCATCTATGTTAAAGTCCTGACAACCCCTTTAATATTAAATCCTCCACATTAAATTTGCAAATCAAATCTCAGAGACTTGGGTGTTCTGGTTTCAAGTAATCTAAGAATCAGCACTGAATCTCAGGCAGTAGCTGCAAAAGAAAATACAATTTTAGGGTGTATTTTGACTCCGTAACTACAATTCAAGTGTACGGCACTTGAGACACTGTTTCTAGGCTGTCTCAGTATGAACCAGTACTCACACATAGTATATTAACAGATAGCTTGAACTCGACTGCAGTAGGCACATTTGAAAATTCCAGAAGAGAGTTCATTTTCCAACTGAATTCTTGTAGTTATGCACAAATACAGTAAGTAACACAGACTTGTTTGAACCAGAGATGCAAACACATGAGCTTCTAAGATGGCTGACAAACAGTGAGTGAGGAAGAAGAATGAAGAAGGGATGGGTTACTGACATAAGAGCTGCATCAGAGCTGGAGAGAGAGACATTTAGAGAGTAAGGACAAACTACTAAAGAGGATCAAACGTTATTGCATTGCAATAAAACAGCACAATAAAACGACAATACAATACTATATGATTCCCAAGTAGTGGGACATGGGACAAGACACTTCCCGTCTGATATCTTTAGATGTCATGATGATCTGATCTTGATACAAAGTCCTTTGATGATGTCCACTGTTGTTCTTGAAATCGGAAAGACAAGATATAAACACACAAAAATGCAACAATAAAACTATAACAGTTGTAAAAGTTCAGATTTATAGTTAGTGGTCTAAAGTCCACAACAGTAGGCTAGTCCAAGATCCATTGGAAATATATCTTCAGATTGGGGAAGCTAGAATATGAAAACACTTCCACCAATCCAATAATCCAAGTGGAGAATGTTTGAAGTTCTAACACAGGTGGAGGTATACTCCAAAACCGTGAGCTGTGTCCAGCAGTAGTGTCTTACTTCAAGTGATATCCTACTTTGGTTCAAGCAGAACAAGTTCAGTGACTGGATGAATGAAAACTTGTGCTGATTTTCCTTTTGTCACCTTAACCTCCACTTTTCGAGTCTTCCCATCGTCCTTAGGCATAACCTTGATGATAAGACCAATTGGCCAGTTATTATTATTACTTATTATTATAGTGACACTTATTCCATGGCGCTTTACATGTGAAAAGGGGTATACATAATAAAAACGAGTACAGTAATCTTAAACAATAAAAGTCACGACTGGTACAAGAGGAGAGAAGACCATGCCAAGGCTTGTGGGAAGAGGTAGGTCTTCAGGTTCCTTTTGAAAGTTTACATGGTAGGCGAGAGTCGGATATGTTGGGGTAGAGAGTTCTAGAGAAGAGGAGATGTGGGGGGAAAAATCTTGTATGTGATTGTGGGAAGAGGAGATAAGAGGGGAGTAGAGAAGGACATCTTGTGAGCATCAGAGATTGTAAGTACTGGGAGACTATGTCACAGATGTATGGAGTAGACAGGTTGTTGATGGCTTTGTATGCCATGGTTAGGGTTTTGAACTGGAGTCTCGGGGTAATGGAGAGCCAGTGAAGGGATTGACAGAGGGGATAGGCCGGGAAATAGCGGGAAGATAAGTGGATTAGTCGGGCCACAGATTTTAAAATAGATTGGAGGGGTGCGAGAGTGTTAGAAGGGAGGCCACAAAACAGGAGGTTGCAGTAGTCAAGGCGGAAGATGATGAGTGCAAGGACTAGGGTTTTTGCAGATTCTTGGTTGAGGAATGTACGGATCTTGGAAATATTTTTGAGTTAAAGTCATGAGGAAGTGGAAAGGGTTTGGATATGTGGTTTGAAGGAGAGATCAGAGTCTATGATTGCCCCAACGCAGCGAGCTTGCGGGACTAGGGAGAGTGAGCAGCCATTTACTTTAATGGATAGGTCAATTGGGGGGGCATTGAGTGAGATGGGGAAAGATGATGAATTCTGTTTTGTCCATATTAAGTTTTAGAAGTCTAACAGAGAAGGATGAAATGGATATTGTGGGATTCTAGTTATTAGGGAGGTGATATCGGGTCCAGAAAGGTATATCTGTGTGTCATCAGCATAGAGGTGATACTGCAAGCCATGAGATTCTATGAGCTGTCATAGGCCGAAGGTGTAAATGGAGAAGAGAAGTACTGAACCTAGGGGGACACCAACAGATAGGGGGTGAGGTGAGGAGGTGGTGTGAGTGGGAGACGCTGAATGTACGGTCTGTTAGGGATGATGAGATCCAAGATAGGGATAAATCTGTGATGCCAAGAGATGAGAGGGTCTGTAGTAATAGGGAATGGTCCACTGTGTCAAATGCAGAGGATAGGTCCAGGAGGAGGAAGACAGAGTAGTGTCACTTGGCTTTGGTGGTTAGTAGGTCACTAGTGACTTTAGTCAGGGCAGTTTCAGTGGAGTGATGCTGTCGGAAGCCAGATTGTAAGCAGCCAAAGAGGGAGAAGGTGGAGAGGTGGGATTACAGTTCAAAATGGGTGTGTTGTTCCAATAGTTTTAAGGAATAGGGGAGAAGTGATATGGGGTGATAGCTAGATACAGAGAATGGGTTAAGAGAGGGCTGTTTGAGGATGGGTGTGATTGAAGCATGTTTGAAGCATGAGAGGAAAAAACAGTTGTCAGTGATAGGTTGAAGAGATGGTTTATGATTGGGAGGTGAGGTTTGGGATTAGGTGGGATGGGATCAGTTCAAGTGCAGTGGTGAGATGTGATCTTGAGAGTAGAGAGGAAAGTTGATCCTCTGTAATGTTGGAGAAGTTGGTTTTGGAGGAGGAGAGCTGAGTAGTTAGGCGGGGGACTGTTTGGGCTGTAGGCCAAAGCTTTCTCTGATGTTATTAATCTTCTGCTTGAAGAATTATATTAAGTCATCAGTTGAGATGAGTGGAGAAGGAGGCGGTGCTGGGAGATGGAGGAGAGAATGGAAAGTGTTGAATAGCTGTTTAGGGTTGAGAGACAAGGAGGATATGAGACATGAGAAGTAGGTTTGTTTTCTGCAGAGAGTGTGGCCTTGACAGCAATGTGGGACTGTTTGAAAGCATTGAAATTCTCATTGGAGTGGGATCTTTTCCATCTCCGCTCAGCAACCCTGGAAGCCTGCCTCAGTTCTTCGGTCAGGCTGGTCTGTGAGGGTTGTCTGTTGATTATTGCAATGAGCTTCCTTGTCTTTATAAGGACAAGGTTTCCTTTTTTGAGATTAGGCCTTGGCATCTGCCATTTGTGACAGCCTTAAAGCAAATGCAGGTATTCAGTTTTCCAGTGATGCCAAAACACATTAGATAGGTGCTGAACCTGCTTCCCCGCTGTCGTCAAAATTCCCTTGAGGAATTACTGCAGCTCAAACCTTCTGCGTAAGAAGTGTGTCCGAAGTAAGAATTATTGGATTATCAGGGTCCGATGATACTGGTACCAATGGTCTTGAATTTATTATAGCTGACACTTCCGCCAGAAACGTGACCAAAACTTCATTGATGAGAGGCAGCTTGTGGCCCAGCAACATGGAACAAAAGATATATGATTCCAATCATACGTTCCTAGAATTCCTCCATATGTGATGAATGTGATCAATGTGGGGGTTGAACACCCCAGGTGCACCCATTATCAATTAACAAATTGCCTATCTGCAGTTCTTTGCAGGCTCCTACAAAGTTAGTGACACAGTCAGACCTGAGTTGTTTGTCAGGTCCCTGAATGTAAAAAAGTCTTCTGAGACCATTGATGAAGCAAAAGGAATCCATGGATTCAATCTCCTTGATGTGAATTGCTTAGATGCTAAGACAGGTGAACAAAACAGCCCACCACTTACTGTTTGTGGCTCTACCACGAGTCCTTCTTGTAAATATGAACCATGGACCAAAGAAGTCTACACCATGTGAATGACTGGTCTTTATTTATCCTGTCTGCTGGGAGATTCACCATCTGTTGATGGTATGAAGACACACCTCTTCGTTCCCACAATCTATAAGCCACCTGACTTGATGGTGCCTTCAGTAAGCTGTCTTTTTTGGTGTTGCACTCGTTTATGATAGTGACGGACCAGGAAAACAGCGATATAGGGTTGACCTGGAATTATGAAAGGATTCTGCTCCATATTTCATAGATCAGACTTCTCTATATGATTTCCCACCCTTAATAGTTTGCAAAGATCAACCATGGGTTCAATTCAAGCTGTGTGCTGTTTTTGGACAGGCTGGTACTCTTTGAGATACTGTCAATCTCGTGATGATATTCTTGCTGTGTACATATGATGATAACCTGTTCAGCATGTTCAATGTCAGCAACAGTAGTGTGTTTTTACACATTTTACACTTTTACACATATGCCAGCCTTGACACTCAAATTATTTACTGCTGGTAAAGCAATTAGTGATGAGAATAAGACAAGCGATGACCAACTTCAGAAGCACTCCAGGCGATAAGACTTTTGCTTCAATTTTGGTATCACAGAAGTGTAGTGTGTAGTGATGGTTGGTCTGATTTCTTTTTCAGGCTCTGGTTCCACCAGCTCGTAAGCATTGGTCGTGTCCATTGCACAAGAAGACTTGTATAGGAGACTTGGAGGTCACAACCACATGTTGTTATTGAGCTTGGATTCAGCTGTGAGTGTTATCCCTTGGTCAGCTGGGTTCAAGCCAGTGGAGATGTGATGCTACTGTTCAGAAGTATAAAAGGTTCTGATGCACTCTTCTCCATTGCTGACTTAGGCATAGAATTGCTTTGTTTGGTTGTATATGTAGCCAAGTACCACTCTACTGCCTGTGTTGAAAGAAAATAAATCAGTAGTAATGTCCATTTTGTCCTTTATAACTTCAGCACTCTCCTCAGCCAGTAAAGCAGCACAAAGTTCAAGCTTTAGTACAGGAAGAGTGGGTTTTGGTGTTAGTTTGGCCTTACCCAGGACAAATCGATAATGTACCTTGTCGCTGGCTTCTGAAGTCTTCAGATAGGCTCCTGCAGCTGTAGCCTCTGTAGATGCATCAGAGAAAATATTGACCTTCTTCCTAATAGCAGCTGAAAGCGACCTTAAGGAATAACAGTGTAGAACATTGAGATGTTCTAAGACCTTCAGAGACTTTTTGTCAAGGAGTTACCGCAACGGAGCGGAGCCAGAAGACCAGTGTCTGGTTGCTAATACAACACAGCTGAGAAGAAGCACTTCTCTAGTTTATTAAACGTGTTTATTTCTTCCAGCAGAACAGGAGTTATTCGGCCATGTTGGAGATTTCTATGTTCAGCTGTGCTCTGTTAGCCATTCTTTTTCCCTATATAATCTGGGCTCCATTACCTACTCCTTGTCAGAGTTAGTAATTGCTGCATGACAGTATGAGGGAGAGAAGTTGGTCTAAGGAGTGCTGAAGGAGTTAGAAGCGAACGCTGTTTGGTTTGTATGCTTGGTAATTCCTTATCGTTCCCTGTTTTGCTTTCTTCCCCTTCCTGCACACCCTGGTGGATTCCTCTGTTGTGAGTGAATATTTTGTGTGTGTGGAGTTTTCAGTTTACCCTTGTCTTTGTTGCCCTGTTTGTCGGGTTGGTGTATTATGGTGCACAGTAGCGCCCCCTGGGTGGGGGAAAGGAACAGACGAACAGCTAACTTAGGAGATAAGGCAAGGGAGGAGGCCCCTGCGTCTTTGCCATCTGAAGTATCCAATGGAACTGGGCGAGCTAGGGTGCCGCCTAGTTTTAGGGTCAGGAGAGGAGCCCCTGGTCACGCAATAGCTGTGTCATGACACTTCTTTCATGTCTCCCACCTTTGTTGTTTCGGGGACCATAGCAGAGTGTCCCAATCTGTATTTTCAGTGCTATACTGTCCCAGCAGTATCTTTCCTTGAATGTTAAAGGGTGCAATAAAACCAAGAGGATCATAGATGCTGTTCATGACAGATAAGACTCCTCATTTGTGAGGGGTTTATCGCAGACTAACACCTAGAATGTGAATTGCAGAGCTGCACTCTGAATTGTTTAGAATGGTAAATCTAGAAAATTGAAACTTCATTACTGCCATAGAAAATAGGTAAGTACTATATTATGTACGCATGGAATTTTGGAAAATTTGAAATGCAATATTGCTATAGGAGAAATTTACAGTAAAAAGAAGGTGCTTAGCACATAAATTGTCGAATGTATATTACAACGTCAAGGCATACTCATAAATTGTGGGTTTTTTAGTCCAAGAGAGGTGTCTTATCAGGACAGTGACCCAACTATAAGGTACGCATTGACGTTGCAGTACAAATATTGGATTTTGCACCTGCGCAGTATGCTTTGCCCAACTGCGGGCAAAGCCGAAAAACAGAAGTGCACATGCGCTGGCAAATGTAGTTCTGGTACTTGAGCTGGAACTACGTGTGTCGGCACATGACACTTCTGTTTTTTGGCTCTGCCCGCAGTAGGGAAAAACATACTCTGCAGGTGCGAAACGCAATATTTGTGAGCAGGCGCGAGATGTCGCCCGGCGCAAGACGCGTTTTCCATGAAGGACGGTGATCAACAGCCAATGGGATAATGTAGAGACCTGAAACCACGCCCATCGGAAAGAACTGAGATTACCATACAGTATGGGAGAAATTAAAAAGGTTTATCGGGAGTATATAAGGGGAGTCAGGGGGTTATATAAGGATTTAGGGAATGCATAGCAGACACTGAATAAGGTGATATTTTTAGCTGCTATGTCACAAAACTGGTGACAGGTTCCCTTTAAGTTTATATTCACTTGGGATGAAAATCCTGTAGATTTTATGTCTGAATTTTCCGTCCGAAAAATCCAATGCAACGTATAAAAGTAATATGAAGCAGATGAGATCTAAACAAATGTTATGTAAAAAGTACATGTTGACCTGCAGTGCAAACTGTGTATCGGTACCAAGACAATTTGCATAGCAGAATTTAATAGGAATAAACCGACATGTAAGGCCTCATTCAGATGTCAGTGATTGGTACACATCAGACCTCATTCACAAGTCAGTATTTTTGCATCAGTGTTTGTATGCCAAAGCAAGGAATGGAATTTACAGACAAAAACTATAATTAAAAGATTGATACCTGTTCTGTGTTTTGCAGACACCCTGGTTTTGACGTGTGAATGAGGCCTTAGTGTTTTTTATCAGTGTCAGTTTTTACCATCAGTGGGTCATCAGTGACTTTCACGGACACTTGGACTTGTATGGATAATTTTGATCCAAGATTAGAAATGGACATGTCTCCTTGATCCGCAATAAAACACTGACATGTGAACAGCTCCATAGATTACAATGGGTTTGTGTTCTATCCATGAAAACCACATAAAGGACACATGTGTTAGGAATCGAGTTCCCGCTGCTGCACAAGGGGAATCTCAA
>VIAB01011604.1:55117-65882 GCA_009801035.1 Oophaga pumilio
AATGGGGCTCACAATCTAAATTCCCTATCAGTATGTCTTTGTGGTGTGAAAGGAAACTGGAGAACCCGGAGGAAATCCATGCAAACACAGAGAGAACATACAAACTCCTTGCAGATGTTGTCCTTGGTGGGATTTGAACCCAGGACCCAGTGCTGCAAAGCTGCAGTGCTAACCACTGAGCCACTCTGCTGCCCTACTACTTAAAACATTTTGATAAGTATCATTGCCATCAATTGTCATGATGAAGAAACTAACACCTGCTGTTCTGCCCATTCATGTGCAGCAAGTATTTTCATAAGTGCTGTGCTTATGACCACTAGATGTCATTAATTGTTCCCATTTGTCCTGTTCCAAGTTTTTAGGAACGTTTCCCGTTTAACTGAACAGTGTGTTCTAGTTAAGAACTGCCCCCTTAGCTTCCCTGGGAAAATCTATACATGCAGACATTTTCTCTCAGGCTTAGAGTGAATCACATGTGTTCCTGGCCCTCCCTACAAATCACTGTTCCTGTCAAATGGATTTGGGTGAGAGTTAATGCAGTTATGTGTTTGTGCAATGTATATGTACTTGCTAACCATTATGCAGCCACCGTGCAGTATCTTATGAGTGAGATATATAGTGCAATGTATATTCCAGCTAGTAATGCTCTTTATTCTGCATATAGATAGGTGCATTTCTGTATTATGCACTCTGTATCATTCTTTGCTGTAATGTCCCAGTTACTTATGTAATTGCTCACTGTACAAGCCAGTATTGATACTCTCTTTGTTCTTTGCAGTTTTTACCAAATAATCATCCACCATTTTTTTCACTGTTACCAAGTTCACATCATCATCTCAATAAATATAGACTTAAGAATCCATACAGTCTCTTTACTGGGAAGTGGATGAAAGGCTTAGCCATATGCTGGAATCCACACAGCACTATACGTGGAGGAAGGCAGAATAGTAAAAACGGAGCGCTGGTCGCAGGCAGTGATTGCACAGACTGTATGGGACCGCTACCACCCAGACTGCACCGCATACGGGTATTACAGCAGCCGCCATACAACCAGAAGGAATAGGAACCCAGTAAAAACGGACCGCCGGCCGCACGCGGTGATTGCATAGACTGTACGGGACCGCTACCACCCAAACTGCTCCGCATACGGGTATTAGGGCAGCCGCCATACAGCCACAGGGAAGAAGAACCCAGGCCCAATAAGAACAGATTAGCTGCCTTCAGTGAAACTGACAGCTGGTCGCTGGCTGCAGTTGATCAGACTGTACGGGACCGCTAACACCCACACTGCTCCGCATACGGGTATCACAGCAGCCTCCATACAGCGGCAGAACGTCACTGCAGCCCACCAAGAAGTGCTACATCATTTCCACCATGCGGAGGCCTGCCGCGCATAGACTCAGTTTCCCGCAAAAATACTCAGCAGTATGCAGCTAAGCGCACAATGTCTCGACGCGATACATCCTCACTCAAAACGAGGTCACGAGCAGGTTCTAACAAGTCTTAAACAAATGAGCTTGCTGCTGTAGCTCGTGCCAAAGCCGAGGCAGCCAAAATAATGTCCTCCTTTGCAGAACGAGAGATGCAATTAAAGCTGAGACAAGCAGAGCACGAAGCAGCAAAGGTACGTCTGCAGGCAGACCAAGATGCAGAAACTGCACGTTTGCAGGCAGAATGAGAGGCAAAAACTGCACGTTTGCAGGCAGAACGAGAGGTAGAAAAAGCACGCCTACAAGCCGAAACTGCACGTTTGCGGGCAGAGCAAGAGGCGGAGAGTGCACGCCTGCGAGCGTCTCTAGAAAGACTTGTGACAGAAAAAGAGACAGCAGCTGCAATAGCTAAGGCAGAGTACTTGAAAGCTATGGAAGATCCTGATTATGAGAGATGCAGCAACGTTCTGGGAACAGAGCAGCAAGATCCAGCACAGCGCGTTGCAGAGTACGTCCATCAACATTGGATGACTGCTCTGATGCACTACATCGACCAGCCTATGCCGACTACCAGCAAACCAACCCCGAACTTCACTACTACAGACTAGGAGACGTCCAGCACAGAGATGTCGACCACATCTACCGTTCCACTAAGCAGAAGGTACAGCTCCCATTCCACCTTAAAGAGACACCTTCACCGAGAAGGTACTGCACAGACTATCTGAAGTCAGAAGAGTCTTACAGGTATGGTGATACACCACACACTAGACATGACTATAACACACCTGCTCGTGCCAGCACCGACCAAGCCAGCATGGACTTTGAAAAGTTCTTTGCCCGCCGAGAACTGGTTACAAAAGGACTTGTAAAGTTCACTGATAAACCCGAGAACATGGCAAGCCTCGTTCCGGGACGCCAATCATGGTCTGGACCTTTCTAGTAGTGAGGAGTTAGATCTCCTAGTAAAGTGGCTTGGAAGTGAGTCAGTCGAGCATGCCAAAAGACTAAGAGACATTAATATAAAGCATCCACACTCAGGTCTGCGTAAAGTGTGGGAAAGTCTTGATGAATGCTATGGGACAGTAGAAGTCATAGAGAATGCTTTATACAAAATAATTGATGATTTCCCTAAGATAGGACCTAAAGGTCATCAAAAGCTAAGAGAATTGAGTGATTTATTGATAGAGTTACAGGTTGCCCAGGAGGAAGGAGACTTGCCCGGATTGGCATTCTTAGATACCGCTAGGGGTGTCAATCCGATAATGCAAAAACTACCTTACAACCTACAAGAAAAGTGGGTTACATATGGTTCACGCTATAAACAAAATTATAATGTACCATTCTCTCCTTTCACTGTATTCGTAGATTTAGTCACCCAACAAGCTAAGATCAGAGATCACCCTAGTTTTGACTTCACTCTGTCATGTTCCACTGCCCTCGGTGTCAAACCCAGTAGGACACACGTGGCAGTCCACAAAATTAACATTGTTTCCACAGGCCCTCCTCACGATGTGAGTAAACCCTCTCCAGATGAGAACAAGCCTCAGGATGTCAGTAAACAGTGTCCTCTACACAAGAAACCACATCCTCTACTAAAATGCAGAGCCTTCAGGGAGAAGTCTCTGGAGGATCGCAAAGGTTTCCTCAAGGAGAACAACATCTGCTTCAAATGTTGTGCCACAACCTCTCAACTCGCCAGGAACTGTGAAGCCAGCGTGAAATGTGCAGAATGCAGCATGGATCACAATACAGCCTTGTACCCTGGACCACCTCCACGTGTGTTGTCACAAGCAGAGGAGCACGATGGGAAGCAGAAGAACACTGACGAAGATACCCCTGTGGTCAGCGCTCAATGTACGGAGATCTGTAAGGGACTCACAGTAGGAAGGTCCTGTTCAAAAATCTGCCTTGTCTGAGTCTATCCAGCAGGCCGCAAGGACAAAGCCCTCAAGATATATGCAATCCTGGATGACCAAAGTAACAGGTCTGTAGCCAGGTCCACCTTCTTTGACAACTTCAACATGGTAGGCCCTGGTTGTCCCTACTCCCTGAGGATGTATTCAGGTACCGTTAAGATGGCAGGGAGAAAAGCAACCGGATACAAGGTGGAGTCCATAGATGGCAAAACCTGCCTGGAATGCAACCAGATTCCCAACAACAGGTCAGAGATACCTTCACCGGAGGTGGCGACACATCACCCCCATCTGAAGTGTGTAGTCCACCTGATACCTGAGTTGGATCCAGAAGCACCAATAGCTTTACTCCTGGGAAGAGATATACTACGAGTCCACAAGACTAGAGAATATATAAACAGCTCCAGGAACGCTTCGTACACTCAGAAGCTCGACCTTGGATGGGTCATCATAGGAGAAGTCTGTCTAGGAGGAGCACACAAGCCGGGCTCAATCAACAGTATGCTCACCAGCACACAAGAAAATGGATGTCCGTCTCTCTTTCAGCCATGTCATAATAGTCTGCTGGTAAAGGAATTACCGAGCAGCACTCTCCTACCTTGCCACTCTCACTTCCTACCAATGAAGACCACGCCTGTGAAGGTGAATGAGACCACATAGGATGTACAGTCTTCCACAGGACAAAAGAAGACAACAAGGTAGCAATGTCTATAGAAGACAGAATGTTCTTGGACATCATGGATAGACAAATAGTCAAAGACAAATCGAACAGTTGGGTCACACCTCTACCATTTCAACCTCAGAAAAGGCGCTTACCCAACAACAGGGAACTGGTCTACAGCTGATTCATCTCAGATCCTTTGTAGAAAAGGACTTCTATGTAGATGACTGTTTGAAGTCCACACCAACAAATGAGGCTGCAATCAGTCTACTAAAAAGGGCTCAAGAAAGGCTCGCTCAGTCTAACCCAAGGTTATACAAGATTTCCTCCAACAATCAAGAGTTGATGGAAGCCTTTCCCTCTCAAGACTATTCCAGCGATCTAAAGGACATAGACCTAAGCATCGACTCTCTTCCCATGCAGCGGAACCGTGGATTGCTTTGGGACGAGAAACCCTTCATGCGCAGAGGAGTTCTTTCTTTCGTGAATAGTCTATATGACCCCCCTGGGATTCGTAGCTCCAGTACCTGTCCAAGGAAAAATGATGCTAAGAGACTTCACCCAAGACACATCTGATTGGGATGATCCACTGCCAGCAGAAAAGGCAGACCTGTGGGCAGAGTGGAGGAGGTCTCTCGAGGCCTTGACCGACCTTCGTGTGAAACGACCGTATGCACCTGTGCCATTCACAGAAGTGAAGACACAAAGACTTTGTATCTTCTGTGACGCATCAGTCAAAGCGATCGCAGCAGTAGCGTACCTCAAAACCATAGACTTAAACGAACAGAGTGACATTGGGTTTGTGATGAGCCAGACTAAACTGGCACCACTTCGCGAACACACCATATCCAGACTGGAACTTTGCACTGCTGTCCTCGCAGTTGAGTTTGCCAAGCTTATCTCAGATGCGATGAATCTGGAGACCAAAGATGCACAGTTCTACATCGATAGCAAGGTGGTACTGGTGTACATCTG
Organism: Oophaga pumilio; assembly: GCA_009801035.1. Lineage (NCBI taxonomy): Eukaryota > Metazoa > Chordata > Amphibia > Anura > Dendrobatidae > Oophaga > Oophaga pumilio. The sequence continues at coordinate 60,097 of VIAB01011604.1, forward strand.
CAATGAAACGCGACGCTTCTATGTCTACGTCAGTAACCGGGTACTGAGGATAAGAAGATCCACCTTCCCTAATCAGTGGCACTACGTACCTACTCACCACAATCCTGCAGACAATGCGACTAGAGCCGTTGTTCCAAGTCATCTTAAGAACACTACATGGTTCACAGGCCCTGCTTCCTTGTACCATTCGGTGCCCCACATCGGCAGGCCTGACACATTCGAACTAGTGGATCCAGATGCCTATGAAGAGCTCCGTCCTAGAGTGTCTGCTCTGCATACAGTAATTTCAAGTCGTCACCTGGAACCTCATCGGTTCAGCAGGTTCTCAACCTGGAAGTGACTTGTTCGAGCCATTGCTTGTCTACTTCATGTGGCCAAGTCCTACAAGTCAGCATTACCTGCAAAAACAGAGATCTTGCAAAGGTTGGCATCACTGCAAGCATGCTTTTACCCCCTCAACCTGAAAAGAGCCAAGTTTACAATACTTTGTGTTGTAGAAAAGGAAACCTACCCCAGAGAAATATACAACCTCAACAAGGGACAACCCATTCCTGGAGACAGCGTGCTATAGAAGCTCGATCCAATTGTCGACAAAGCTGAGAGTAGGTGGCCGTCTTCAAGAAGCTGAGGTAGAAGTTTCAGAGAAACACCCAGTAATAACCCCTGGACATCATCATGTCACAACCCTGCTCTTTCAGCATCATCATGACTTAGTGAGACATCAAGGCCATTTGTTTACCGAAGGGAATCTGCGGGCGGCTGGACTATGGATAGTCGGTGCAAAGAGAAGCGTGAGCAAACTCATCTTTAACTGTGTTACATGTTGCAAACTCCGCGGCATGTACCAAAATCTGAAGATGGTTAATCTTCCATCCGACAAACTTAGTACTGAACCCCCCTTCACCAACGTTGGACTAGAAGTATTCGGTCCTTGGTCCGTGGCTAGTCGACGCACTGGGAAGATCAATACTGAAGCAAAGTGTTGGGCAGTTCTATTCACCTGTCTGTCGATCAGAGCCGTTCATATCAAAGTAATTGAATCTATGGACCCTTCAAGCTTCATAAATGCGCTTCGACGCTTCATTGCAATCAGAGGCCCTGTGAAGCATATTTGCTCTGACCGAGGTACGAATTTCATCGGAGCAGCAAGAGAACTCCGAATCCCTTCCAATTTAGACATCGCTAATGTTGAAAGGTACCTAGGTGAGCAAGGATGCATCTGGACTTTCAATCTACCACACTCTTCGCACATGGGAGGTGCCTGGGAGAGAATAATAGGCATAGCACACAAAATACTAGACTCTATCTTCTTAGAAATGAACACCAGACTCACACTTGAGAATTTAACTATGTTCTTGACCGAGGTGTCAGCTATCATGAACGCCAGGTCACTGACAGCACTTTCCAGCGAATCTGGAGACCCAACAGTCCTTACTCCTGCAATGCTACTCACGCAGAAAACCTGTGTCCCAAGAGCTCCACTCGGAGAATTCAATGACAAAGACCTGTACAGGCGACAGTGGAGGCAAGTGCAAAGCGTGTCCAATATCTTTTGGGACAGATGGAGGAAGCAGTATCTCTTCACTCTGCAAATCAGGACGAAGTGGCAGAAAGACTGCCCAAACATCCAAACCGGCGATGTTGTACTCATCAAAGACAGTCAGTTGCATCGAAACGAGTGGCCACTCGGCCTAGTCACCAAGCCTCTTCCCAGCAAGTATGGGAAAGTGCGCAAAGTAGAGGTCAGAGTGTGCAAACTTGGGGAGAACAAACTGTTCCTCAGGCGAGTTACTGAACTTATATTGTTACTGTCCCCAAAAGAACCAAATAGTGGCATCCATTGATGCCAAGCGGGGAGTGTTTAGCCCATTCATGTGCAGCAAGTATTTTCATAAGTGCTGTACCAGTTATGACCATTAGATGTCATTAGTTGTTCCCATTTGTCATGTTCCAAGTTTTTAGGAACGTTTCCCCTTTAACTGAGCAGTGTGTTCTGGTTAAGGACTGCCCCCTTAGCTTCCTGGGGAAAATCTAGACATGCAGACATTTTCTCTCAGGCTTAGAGTGAATGACACGTGTTCCTGGCACTCGCTACAAATCACTGTTCCTGTCAGGCGGATTCCGGTGAGCATTAATGTTGTGCAATGTATCTGTACTTGCTAGCCATTATGCAGCCACTGTGCAGTGTCTTATGAGTGAGGTGTTATGATTCGGTAGCTGAGGAGGACAGCAACAAAAATAGACAGGCAACCAGACACCGGAGAGGTTGGTAACTAGCGGATTGCAGACCCCTAAACTGACAGCTCAACTAGAAGCAGCCGTGGGACGTGCATACGGTGCCCTAGATGCCTCGAAACAGCCAGAGAGAAAACTAAGCCTAAAGACAGAAAGGGGAAAGCTAACTGTCCCGGAGTAGAGCCCCCAAAGGAATAGGTAGCCCCCAAACATATATTGGCGGTGAGACAAGATGAAATACAAACACAGGCAGAAAATAGAGTGAGCAAATGCTGGGGCCCAATCTGTCTAAATAGTACAGGACAGGAAAGAATACTGTCTGCAATCTGGCAAAAACTCTAAGTAAAACTCCAACACGTTCTGATGTACAAAGCAGGAAGCAAGCTGACTTCCAAATGAGACCAGGAAGAGCAACTAATCACCGGCGAGGATCATGGGAAGGCTACTCACTTAAATCTCCCCAGTCATCAACACCAGATTGCCAGTCATTGCTCCCAGCTGATGAACCTCTGTCAGCCAAAGTAGCTTCACTACTGTCAGCAGCCACCAGAGGGAGCCCAAGCTCCGAAGTCAAATCAAGAGCGTTCACAACAGTGAGGTATATGGTGCAATGTATATTCCAGTTAGTTGTAATGCTCTTTACTCTGCATATAGATAGGTGCATTTCTGTATTATGCACTCTGTATCATTCTTTGCTGTAATGTCCCAGTTACTTATGTAATTGCTCACTGTACATGCCAGTATTGATACGCTCTTTGTTCTTTGAAGTTTTTACCAAATAATCATCCACCATTGTTGTTCACTGTTACCAAGTTCACATCATCATCTCAATAAATATAGACTTAAGAATCCATACAGTCTCTTTACTGGGAAGTGGATGAAAGGTTTAGCCATATGCTGGAAACCACACAGCACTACATGTGGAGGAAGGCAGAACACTTGCCCATATGCCCTACTAAATCTAAGTCTTGTTCAGTCTGCTATCGTTGACATGAACATGAATACTTACTTGTAGGGCAGTTGCAGACGACCATATTTTCGGTCTAAGTGCAATCCAACAAAACATTGGATCCCACTTGGACCAATGTTAGTCTTTGGGGCTGAGCACATGTTCGATTTTTTTATTTGGACAGAGCTTGGCCAAGGAAAAAATCACAAAAGTTTGATCGAACATTAGAATAGCACTAAGACACACAGTCCATGGAAATATCGGACTGTACTCGGATGAAGGAAGCCACGTCGGGGCTAGCGTGTGCACTTTTCATCTAGTTCCTCCTCCCCACATGGGTATGCAATAGACTATATTATGCACTATGAGCGGTACTTGTTTTCTCCAGTCTCATGAAGCACATGCTAGTTGGATAGATTTATGTCTCATATAGACTGGTTTGGGACATGAGAAAGGTAACATTACTTTTCTATATGGAGAACTGCCTATGCATTTTGTTTTGACCTCAGTGTATGTTTTTTGACTATTATTGGAGGTCTGTTTATGAACACTGCCGCAAGGTTCTTTTCTTTTTCTCCCCATATTTTAACACTCGTTTTGTATTTTGTATGTTGGGTCATTATGTCTGCACTATTTATGTGTTAATAAAGACTTTTTGCACTTTATTCCAATTATCTTGCTTCATCTCACTTTCTATACTCCTCCTTTTTAGGGCTATCACTCCTTTTTGTCTTGTAGGACTATAATGTACTCGCATGACATCTGAGTGCAGTCTGACTTCCACGGACTGACACAATGAAAAAGATAGAGAATTTTTTTTCTCCATCTTCTCCTCATCCAAGAGAATTGGATCATACTATGATCACATTCGAGTTTGATCAGAGTGTTATTTGTATGATTAACTCGATTGTCTCCGATGATAGCATCTATGGTCCTCTTCACCTGCTCCAACAGTAACATATTATAGCATTAAATTCGCAGCAGCTTCAAAAGTCCAAGTCATCAGAACTGAAATGCCAAGATTTGCCAATATACCATAGATTTAAATCTATTTTTTCAAGCTGCCAATAGACTATAAATCCACAATACATGTATTTATCCAAGCTAGAAATGTAATAATTCTTCACTGAATGTAACAGCTTAATGCAGGGATTTCACATGACATTAGCATAGCATTTTAATTAAACATTCTTGGATTGGCTTTTGAATAGTTATTTATTTAAACATCCCATTAGCTGAATTTCATTATTTTGAACGTGAAGAATCTGCTACAGATTTCCAACAGCCTTATGCAATTTTGTAAGGTCTTATAGAAATGTGTATGTAATTGTATTTAATTTCACATGCTGTTAAGTGTAAGAGAATGTCAAGATGGACTCAGGATGTGAAAATATTCCCTAATGGTGTGTGTAAGCTGGAGATTGGCTCGCACTGGCCATAAGCGATATGTTATGTTGCAATTTGTACGTTTGGAAGAATTATTTGTCCCTGTGGCATTAGCTGAACTATTTCCTTCAAGACCAACTGCATTAATTCTAAAATTAAAGAAAGAACATGACAGATCACTGCCGCAAGAAGAAATTCGATATCCTGAACCAGTCATTTCTTAATGGAAATGCAAAAATACATAAATTATGGCCGCAAAAGAAAACAAAGTGTTACTTGTAGGTCAATTTTCTATATGATGATATAGCTCCAAAATTTCCAGGCTATGCTTAATTACATTTCTATGCCATAAATATAAATACTGCCTGGGCTCCGAACTTTAGCAGCTGTTTATGCCGTGTGACTTGCCACCTTTCCAAAGGGAATTGTTGATTTTCTATTACATGGACTCCTTTTAGTTTAAGTGATGTTTGGAAAGGATCACAAACTAGAAACAATGAAAAATAATTGCTGTTGTACATTGATCATGTCATATAACTTGATATGAATTGAAGGCTTCCGCTACAGTCTTTGTAGCCATTCCAGGCTTTCATGCGGGAAAACTTGCTGGTAAAGAGGTACTCATGATAAGCATTAAAGTATTTTAGGCATGGTGTTGTAGCTAAATCCCTTATGTAGTAATTAGTAGTGTCATAACCAGAGGGACAGAAGAGCCGGTCACCCTGGGCTCCTAGTATGGAGAGGCCCACCTGGAGTTATCGCCACTCTTAACTGTATCGGTGTGTACAGCATGTTGTTACAGATAGCCTCTAAAGTACAGCAGGGTGACCTGATCTCCCTACACTAACACTCTTTGTCCTGTAGGTTCTTGTTTTAGGCCTTGATGACACATTGCATGAGTCTTTTGTGGGGGCAGAGCAATGTGTTGACTTCATCACAGTGGGACACTGATGACCTTTGCGTGCACCGGCACAATGATATCACACCGTTGGTCTTCCCATGGCTTGCCGCTGTCTGCTAGCAAACTTGCCAGGTTCCTGGGTTAGATGAGTATCTCATTAATATTGAATAGATATAGCACAACTTTTTTTTTCCCAGCCATGAACAGAACTTACATGGGTTTCCTTATCTCCAAGATCCTCCCCAATATATGCTAGGTGTAATCTATATACATAAGAGGCATCGTGATTACTCGCTAATCCCGCCCCCTGCACAG
>VIAB01011606.1:31577-54465 GCA_009801035.1 Oophaga pumilio
CATAATATAAAAAATAATAGTGATGCATAAGTGATTTATTTTTAAATGTAAGTGCTATGAGGTATAGGTATATAGGAAGTAAGGCTGTACTATGTGTATATCTGCCCTATGGCACGCTGGCTGCAGTGGCTCTGCTGTAAACCTTTGGGGTTCGTCAGTGACTGCTTGGATCCATTTACGATGGATGCGGCTCAGCGTCATGGCTTCCATCTTTATAAGTAGAAGTCAATGTATTTTTTTTTCTTATTTCTGGGAATGAGTAGTAGGGCCAAAGTTGTATGTACCATATAGGGAGATTATGGGGTTGTTGGTAACACAGAACCCAATTCTGATTGGTTCCATGGTGTTTCCTATTAAGAAGTAGCGCTGGACCTCAGATGCATTTTTAGCAGGGGTCAATGGCATAGCATTGGGGACCACAGGGGTATCAAAGTCTGTGGAGACACAAAATCTCACCTGGACATTACCCCACTGTAAAACGAGTAGCACTTTTTTGGAGTGGTGGTAAAGTGAGTGCCCGTCTGATGTTGCCTATGCAGAGTGCAGCAGTCAAGATGGGTTTGCCATCGGTTCTTGCGCTCTGCATAGGCAAAGACGACAAAGCTGTCAGCATAATGAAGTGAGCTTTGTCATCTCAGTCGCTGCCTATGCAGAGCGCAGCAGCCGATGACAAACTCATGGTGGCCCCTGCGCTCTGCATAAGCCGTGACTGAGATGACAGCAGAAGCTGAGCAGCTGATGAATAAAGGCAGTATTGAATCACGCGGACGGCTCTACACACGATCCAGTACTTTCTTCATTCATTACTAGAAGTAATTTACTACGAACTATGGTTAGGCTTAGGGATGAGGCTAGGAATAGGGTTAGAATTAGGGTTAGGGAAAGAACCAAGGTAACAAAATTTATTACATAACAAAAAAATAAAAAGTAATAAAAGATAAATATAAAAAAATAAAAACATATAACCTTTTATGTTTAAAGAATTACCGTACATCTGTTTCCAGTAAAATGCAGGAAAAAAAAAACTATAGGAAGAAGGGGCTAGCTAAAATAATATCAAAATGCTGGAAGGGACCCATAGAGACCCCTGGGGTCGGGCGCAAAATACTTGCCTTGTCCGCCACTGACAGGGGGTTCTGTATTCGGCTTCATGGGTATGAAAAGGCGGCAGAAGGAGAAATGCAGATTGTGCCCCTCTGTCCTAGGTGGTAAAGTAAGGCATCATAACGGGGGCATATTATAATTATTGGGGTCCCCTCTATTTTGTGCTGGGTAGGGCTTAAACCCAGATACTGTTTTTTGGATATCCAGCTCATCATGATTAATTCTATTCGCTATATTACAGATCGTTTCCGCTTTTTCATAGTCCGCTATGAATAACAGAGCGGAACAGAATAGTTTTCTCGTGACACAATGACAATATCACGTTTCGATGAGAGAACAGAGGCCATTATTCCTCTATGTAAATCCCTGGAGAGCTCGGAGGTCAGATAACTGGAGGGTTATTAATAAACCCGAGGAGTCAGCAGGTGATAACTGTACGCTGGAAACGTGCAAAATTGATTATTCCGGATTTATGAATAGAATGGAAATGTTGGATACAATTATGGCATACACGTCTCAAGATTGAGACCGCAACGTGAAGAAGGAGAAGTGGCGGAACGGTGGAAATCACAGGATGCAAAGACACGTTACAGATAAGCAAATAATGGAAACAAAATTTTAAAAACTTTTCTATCTGTTCAGTATCTTGTATGCCACGTCCGGAAATCCCAGCATTTACAGCTGCAGCTGCTATTAATGACGTTATTAATGATCTTCTGAGGAAGGTTCTGAAACGTAATGCACTTGGGCAAATCATCAAGATCCGCTGCTGGCAGCTCCTGTGTAATCACCGACCAATGACGTCCCCGATGTGCTCGATGCAGACAAGTTTGGAGACGCCTGGATGCAGGTTTAGGCTACGCAGGCTGCTCACAGTAGTACGAAGAACATGAGACATGGGTTTGTCGTGTTGGAAAACAGTATGTGAGAAAAGAGATAAATAGATCTATATCGGAGCAAGAAACTGTAGGTAGCCTACATGCAAATGTTATGTGCCCAGACTAAACTTCTCTAGCTGAAGTCATCTCAATGACCCAGAAGTTGGCCAGATATGAGCCCCGTATATACGGAGATAGATGGCCATAATGTCCCTCCTAGTTATGGAAATCTTCTCTGCAAACAAGAAAACAAAATAAATTCAAATTTGGATTTAAATATGCAAATACATTTACATTTGCAAAGGATGTCTCATGCCAACATCAGTCATTATGACTCTTTGGAAACCTGAAGCGAATGAAAAAATCAATTTTATCTCTCATTTCCCACTGTACCCTTATAGGGTTAAACCAAAATATGGATTTTCCTTGTTGGAAAAGGAGAGAGAGGAGCGTAATAAGTCAAAAATATAAAACCAATTGTAGAAAATGTTCTCACCTGCCAAAGTTGTGCTGCAGGCACTAAAGTGGATTCTGGTGGGTGCAGCCAACCTGGGAAAATCTTCCATGGGAGGTCCAGCAGAGCCAGATGAAGTAAAAATAAACAGATAAAGGGCTCTCCCAACGTGATGGGAAGAAGCAAATCGATCCAATGAGTGTAGATAAAACAAAAGGTAATAGAAACTTTATATTTAAAAAACACTACGCGTTTCGGCTACATCCAGTTATACACTGTCACAGGGATACCGTGACAGAGAGAGGCCAGAAGACCACGGTGTCTGGTTTCACCCACTCCTGGAGATTATTCAGGAGATTGTTGCTTGGCGTTTTGACTGTGTGCACATCTTCATCATCTCCTATTTGGTATCTTCTTCCTTTAACTCCCTTGTGTCTCACTCTGTTGCTTGGTGAGTGTAAGTTGTTTGGTTGGTATTTTCATTTATCCCTGTCCATCTTCCCTTGCTTGTCTGGTTTTGTGTTCCTATACATTACAGCTCCCCACTACCCTGGCAGATTATGGCTGATATAGGAGAATAGCAAGCACGTGAACCCAGCGCCTTCACCTTTAGGAGTAATCCGGGGGATGAGGATAGACGAGGGCACCCCTAGTTCTAGGAAAAGGTTAGCGCACAAAGTCCCAACACCTTCGTGACATACACCTGAGGAAGGCTGGATGCAGTCTAAACATGTAGTGTTTTTAAATAAAACATTTTCATTAACATGGATCGATTTGCCCATTTCCATCACGTTGGGAGTGCCCTCTATCTGGTTTTCTTTACTTCACCTGTATTTATAAAGTTGGATACTCTGAGTATTTGGCAACACTATGAAGAGAAATCCAGAAAGTAGGTGCAGCACAAGTGAAAACTTAGAGGTTTGTACTGTAAAAGAATAGTATGTAAGGATTCTGTCTGCTTGTGTCAGAAAGAAAGGAGTAGCTTATTCTTTGCTGTTACAACGAGCCAAGAGTCCAGGCTGTGTGTCCCAAAGAAAACAGCATGTAGTATAGCTATCAAAGCAAACAAATATACTAATCTGGTAAACTCCCTTCTCCTGCAATCTACAGAAAGAAATAGAATAATGTATTTATAGGTTTGACCCGCAACGGGAAGATAAATTCAAAAAGTGCGTGCAGCACAAGAGAAAACTTAGAGAAACTTTGTATGATAGAGGCTCTACTGCAATCTAGTTGAGGAAAGAGGACAAGTTATCTATAGGGTTAGAGAATTTCTGGCTGCATCAGGAAGTACATTCCAGGGAACGGGTGCAGCACGAGAGAATACATGGAGTATCTTTGTATAGAAGAGACACTGCGAGTCACAAATATGTTATGTAACTTCGTATGACGGAGGCATGTCCAGGCTCTACTGAAAGTTACAGGAGGAAAGACGACAATTTATCTATAGGGTTGGAGAATTTATGGCTGCATCAGGAAGAAAGTTCTAGGGGAGCGCAGAAAACTTGAATGAGCTTTGTAGAGAAGAGGCACAAATATGTTGTGTAACGTCGTATGATAGAGACATAGCCAGGCTCTACAGGAGGAAAAGAGGAACTTTATCTATAGGGTTGGTGAATTTCTGACTGCATCAGGAAGAACGTTCCAGAGAAGGGGTGCAGCACGAGAGAAAACTTTGAGGAGCTTTGTATAGAAGAGGCACAAATATGTTATGCCTCTATGTGTTATATTTGCACAATATACCAGGGTATTGTCGTTATTATAGTTTTATTATGTGAACCCCCTTCCACTACTTCCTCTTTGTGGTTCTCGCGTCTTGGCACATAGTAACAAAAATAGGAACCGTTTCTTGTCACTTGTGGCCACAGGAGCCCATCAGCCATGATCTGATAGTCTCCATAGTATCCGCTGCACATGGACAGGCACAAGGAACTGTCAGCTATTAGATTAGATTGTTGGAAAACCTGCCATAACTTTACAAACACGAGTCTAACAATGGCCAGAGGCCGGAATGTGAAGCATGCGGTGAATTATTACACCGCCACGTCGCACTATAATCACAGCATCTAGATGTGTCCGGATATTAGACTCTCATTACAAGAAAAATAAATGTATATGGGATCTAGGGAAGGAGTACGAGAAAATACGGCTGATTTAGGGCAAAGTATCATTGCATGGTCTTTGAGTAGCATGAAATAAATTTTGTCTCCCCTATATGAATTAGATACAAAGGCAGCGGCCGACGCCAATGATGGCTGGCCACATGATTGCTTTGGGGCCCATAGGCTGGGGGGCCCGGTGCTGAACAGCCGCCCCCACTGCTGGACTAGTGTCCCCTCACTTCTCCCAACAACTAATGTTTGTATAAGGCAGAAGACGGGAGAATATGTAGTATATGGAGCAGGCGACAGAGAAAACCTCTCTATAAATATTAGACACCTGACCGGACCCCTATATTAATATCAGACCCCAGACCAGACCCTTATATTAATATCAGCCCTAGACCACACCCCTATATTAGTATCAGACCCTAAACCAGACCGCTATATAAAAATTTTATAAAAATAAAAACAAAACAGGCGAACACATTCGAAATAGACTTTTTAAAAGACGCAAATTAAAAGAAAAATTAGGTGCAATATAAAAAAGACAAATAAAAAAAGGCTCAAATGCAATAATGAATCGAGACCTTAGATTTTGATAAATTGACCAAGAGAGGATCCAATCTTACAGAGGAGTGAAAAATTGCAAATGAATGCACCGATTATACAAGAGCAGTCAATTATTCATCAGTTAGGAAATGTCTATTTATTTCCCATTGGATCGCCATCCGTTGTATTCTGTAGAGCTGAGGCATACAACTCCTCTAAATAATAATCTGATGGTGCACATAATAAGAACCATGGATAAAGTCTTCCTTTTAATTTTCTTGGATTTAGGAAGAAAAGTTTCAAGATTATCCGATCCCAATCTTTGTCTCTTCAAATGCCCCCTCTTGACTGGAAGACGCCGTCCACCATCACGCCAATTCCTTCTCCTTCGATATCTCCAGACCAACCGGCCCATCCCGTTTTACGATGTACATCGCAGGCTGTTCAACTGACGTACGATGTCCCTGAGTTCCAAAGAGTCACCATAAGTGGAGACTACTGTGCTGGGGTAGGAACATTGCTCATGGCTTGTAACTTGTTAAACATATTTGCTTGTCATTCAATTAAAGGTTTGGCTGAGGTAAGAGTAAGGTGGCCATACACTGGATGGGTATAGCTCTAAACTATACATCTAGTAGGCCATGCATGTGTTTTCAGTGAGCAAATGAAGCTAGCTGCCAACAGACAATTCTGATTGCAACGTCTTGCCTGCAGGACCAAAGGATCTAACAAGCTCAACATGCACAAATGATTGGTTGTTGATCTAGCAGGTTCCCATAACATGTAGCCATTGTGTATGGTCAGGTTAAAGAACCAGTTGGATAAAGAACTTGTTAAGAGATGTTTGGGTTGAATACTGTCTGGATGAAGAGTTGGTTGCGAGAAAGTTGTTTTGGTGTAGAGTTGATTAGCTGGATGAAAAGTTAGTTGGATAAAGAGTTCGTTAGATTCAATAGTTGGTTGATTGATAAGTTGGTGGGCTAACTAGTTGGATGAAGAGTTGGTTGGTTGATTACATGGTTACGTTCAAAGCTAGTTGGTTGGCTGGATGAATGATGAAGAGTTGGTTGGGTTGGTTATATGGTTAGATGAATAACTGGTTGGTTGAGTTGCCAACTGGTTGGATGAAGTGTTAGTGTTAGTTGGGTGGTTTGTTACATAATAAGATGGGAAACTGGGTGAGTGGCTGGCTGGTTAGATGAAGAGTTATGGCCCCCATTCGCATCAAACATATGTCGGCTGAACTTGCTGATATCTATGGGTTCATCTGATGTTCTAATGTATATGGGGTGCCGGCCAACTGATAGTTGGAAGAAATGTTGATCAGACATACGGTATCCAATTAAGGACTGACAATCGCACTGTTCTCCTTGAGATGAGCCACCAGCTGACATGTCAGTCAGCAACTTTCTCATAGAGAACACATGAGTGATCGGCAGAGAGACCACTCCAGTGTATGGGGTAGCCTGCTGAGATGGCTGTTGGCCAAACGATTGGCTGAAGCATCGTTCGGCCAACAGCTATCTAACGTGTATGGCCAGCCTTAGTTGGGTGCTTGGTTATATGGTTAGATGAATAACCAGTTGGTTGAAGGATTTGCTAAATGGTTAGATGAAGAGTTATTTGGGTGGTGGTTTATGTGATTGGATAACAAGTTAGCGTTTGAAGAGTTGATAGGTTAGGTGATTGGTTGGATAAAAAATAGGTATAGTGAAAACTTTGGTTAGTTGCGTAAAGATTTGGCTAGTTTCCCAAATGTAAATAATAAGTTAACATTAATTTTTCTCCAGACTGTGAGGAATGATATCTGAGCACCAATTTATTTTTACTATTGAAATCTGACATTTGTATGGGAAATTTCAGCCTAAATTAAATATTCTTTAAAAAATTCCTGTTATCTACAGGTTACCGTTGATGATTATGAACAAGCTGCCATCGGACTTGCCAAAGCTCTCCTAATACGGGAGAAATATTCCAGGCTGGCATATCACCGCTTTCCCAGAACCACTGCTCAGTACTTGTGTAACATGAATGATGAAAGCTGGAAGCTGGAAGATGAGGTGTTTCCAGGTATATGGGTCACTTTTTCATATGAATTTCGTTCAGTATGTGATTGTCCCATAAGTCTTCTGCTGCATGTCTACAACCAGTACAAAGTAAATTGTTGTTCACAATGAGCCATTTGCATTTCACCTGCTCTTGTACTTTGTGGCTTCCAGAAGTCATAATGGAGGCACTTTGGCTGGATAGAGCAACATCTGTCTGTGGCATATTTAATAGAGGAACTTTCTGGCTCCAGTGCTTAAAGAAATGCATCATCATACCTTCACATTCCGTTCTATCAGATTCATCAGTGTTTTCTTAACTTTTCTGTTAGGCCTAGCCAATACCAATTTGTAGCCCTCCTTTTCAGTCTGGCAATGGCACCACTGGTCTTCATGAAATTCTTGGCCTTCTTCACTCCACAAGAGTTGTTGCCATCCCATACCTGGACGATATCATGATAAAAGCACGGTTCAGAACAAACAACTTGTAGAGCCTTCACATCGCAACTCAGTCACGCTTCTGTTGAATAATTGACTATCTGAAATTGTCTCTCTTCCTCTTTTGAAGTCTAACTTTTTGGGCATGTTCTTTCAACGCTCCTTTGGCTAGGATTTTTCTCCCAACAGAAAAAGTCCACACTCTCCAATATGAAGCATCGTCTCTTCTGGAACACAGACGCGATCTGACATTGTATGCGATTATGGGGTATCAGAGTTATTCATGGAAGCAACTCCATATGCCCAGTTTCATACTATTCCTCTTCGGTGAGCGATCAGGACGCGATGGGACATGTTGAAGGATTCTCTGGATCAGCAGATTTCTCTTCCATTAGAAGTCCATCACATTCTTCAGAAGTGGTTCTGCCCTCTCTCCATCTCTCAAGGACAGTTGTTCCTACTGCACCATTGATGAGTTGTTTTGATGGATACCAGTCTCAACGGCCAGGAAGAAATCTTCTAGATTGGGCAGTTCAACGAACATGGTTCCCTCGAGAGTCCACATTTTCTATCAACGACATGGAACTTGATGGATATTCCTCTCTCTGATGTACTAAATTCAGCCCTTAAAAGGTCACCCTCACAGCATCTGAATGGACCACACAACAGCCGTCACCAACCTAAATCGCCACGGAGGAACCATGAGCACAGCATATATGCTGGAATCATTCCAGATTCTACCGTAGCGGGAAAAAAATGACCAGACCTCCCAGCAGTCCTCATTCCAGGAGTGGACAGTTGGATGACCGTCTTCCTCAGTCACAAAAGATTTAGCCTAGGAGAATGATGACTTCAGCCTGAAGTGTTCGCCGAACTCTGCTGCAGATGGAGATCCCTGGATGTTAACTTCATGGCTCAACCACAAGTCGTCAAGGTTCGTTTCCAGGTCCCAAGATCTCAGGGTTCTGGTGGTGGATGCTCCAGTCATCCTCTGACGGCAAAGCAAAATAAACACTGATGTGTCTGATAAATTTGGATGTGAAAGTTGGCATGTTGATGTCTATGTAAGACTTGAATTCTTCCTCTTCTATGGCCCTGTGTCCTCCAATGGATCATATGAAAAAAGGCTTTCACAGGGGAGGAGAAAAAGCCAATTTTGATAGAAATTATTTGAAAAAAATTTAAAATATATTTAACATAAAAATCTGATTTAAACAATAAGTCTTTTTCTGGTGACACTTTATATAGGGGAAATCTTTTCCCTAATTTTTAATGATCTCAAAAGAGGCATGACTTCCCAAAATTAAATGGGCTATAAGTAATGGTCATGGGGAAGTAATTACACCATCCTTTGTGTTTATAAGTAGGAAATTGCACAAAATATAATAGAAACTGAATATAACATTTCTAATACAATGTATGATCAAACCTGGAAATCTTTGGGGATGTTTATGATGTAAATAATGTAGGGATCGTCCCAAGTAAAGGACTTGATGTTACATCCGATATAAACTCTACGTTTCTCCATCCATTTTTATTTTGCAGTCTTTAACCCTCCACCAGGGAATGAGGATCCTTACAATTTAGAAAAAGTTCCCCCAAACCTTTATTACGTTGTAAAAATGAGAGGCGGGATCCCATATGTTTACAACAACAAGGAGATGGCGGAAGCCAACGAGCCGAGAAGTTTACCATATCCCGACCTTGAGACCTACACTCTTGACCTCAGTCATATCTTGGCTCTTATCGCTGATGGGCCAATGTGAGTAAAAAATGTCATGGTCTTGTAGATCTCTATGGGTTGTTCTAGTAGTAAAGACTAATGGAGGTCACAGAAGAGCAGATATTCCAACTGAGCCATCTGATATCGGGGACCACACAATGAGAAAAAAGTAAAATTAGACTCTGATGATGGGTCACATTGCATATTCTGCATGAATATGCAGTCATGTTGTGACTTTCTGTAGCAAGGGTCAGTCACTGATAAAAGTCAGTGGAGCAAATTGCTTACCTCTCCACCAGGGCTAGATTGTAGGGAGGATATAAATGGGACCTTGCCCTAGATGAGTCATAATCTGGATGACCTAAGGGTCTCCACCACCCAGTCTTATGGTTGAAGATCCTATCGCATTAAGAAGAGGTGAACAGGCAGCTTCTTCTGTGTGTCTGCAATACAGGGTCAAGTGGGCTTTAACCCAATTTTTTACCCCTGGGACTCAAAAACCTTTTTTGCCCACCTCTACATGGGATGTTTGGTTGATCTGCTCATGGGATGTGTCATCCATACTTATAACTAGTTGTCTTTTCTGCCTCAAAGAGAACAGTAGAAGGTTTTGAAAAACTTCTCATGTAACTCTTCAGTAAGAAGAGGGTAGAGCCAGACAGAGCGCCTGACATTCGTCAGGGATGTCTCGTAGTGAAGACTAAGGGAGGCCACAGAGTCGGATATCCCAACTGAGCCATCCGATTTTTGATGTCCAGACAATGAGAAAAGAGTAAAATTTGACATTGATGATAGATCACACTCCATACCCTACACCGAAAGACCCTAGTTTTTACTTATGTTGTGGCTTCCTCTGGCATGGGAAAGGACCAATGGACCAGCAAAATTTCCATTCATAGGAGTCAGTGGAGCAAATTGCTTACTTCTCCACCAGGGTTGGATTGTAGGAAGGACATGTAGGGAAACATGCCCTGGAGAAGTCATAATATGGATGACCTAGGGGTCTCAACCACCCACTCTTATGGTTAGGGAACCTATCCCTTTAAGAATAGGTGGAGAGGCAGCTACTTCTGTGTGTCTGCTATAGGGTCAAGTGGGCTTTAACCCAAATTTTTGTTTGACCAGTCATGGAACCTGTCATCCACATTTATATGTAGTTGTCTTCTCTGGCTCGGAGAAGGAGCATACGAAAGTTTTGACAAACTTCTCATGTAACTCTCCAAAATGTAGAGAGTAGAGCCAGGAGGCCAGGCACCTGACAGTCGTAATCACTTGAACCTATGACACATTGTGTTGGCAAGCAATGTTCTTCCCACTTGTAAAGAATCGTGAACAGGTTCTTCAGGTTTTGGAAGTAAATGTTTGGATCTGCCCAGGACTCGAAATAATGGAGAGATTAATACTTAGCTTATGACGAGTCTCTGCTGCATGCCACAAGCTTGTAATAAAACAATGGTCAATATGGCAGCTCGTCACACCATCTATTCTGTGCTGACGATGACAAAGACATTCCAGAGATGTCTATTGTAGGCAAATTAGCTTTATTGTCTCCAGGAAAAGTGATGCACTAAATATAGTAAATACTTAGCCTCCAGTTTATTTGCAGCAGATAATCTTTTATTTTTTTTTCCAAGCAGTTGAGGAGATAAATTTCAGACTATTTTAACCTCTAATGGTCAATGAAGCTAAACTGGAGTGCTTGATTATAGCCATGCTCTAATAGAGCAGAAATAAAGTATAAAGTATGAGAGAAAGACTTGGCTAAGTTCTAAGACTCCAGTAGACAATTCAGTTAACCTGGAGTCACTGATCTTAGCTGCACTGTGCTAGATCAAGGCTGTGTTAAAAATTAGCAAGACAGAAAAGGGTTAATGTCAAGATCCAGTACGATCAGTTGTTGTCCCAATATGCAGTGATCACTGACTGAACACTGAGGATACAATTCCAGTCTAATAGCATGCGGTGTGATGTGGAGCCTGAGAGCCGGTTGCCAGTGGATGCAGCTATGATGCAATTGCTGGGTGCTGTCTGTGGGCTGGTGATCTGCCAGATCTGCGCTATAAAAATAAGAACATTAATCCTTATTATTTTTATCAATGTTTCCCACAGAAAAACCTACTGTCACCGCAGGCTGAATTTCTTGGGATCCAAGTTTAACCTCCACGAGATGCTGAATGAGATGTCGGAGCTGAAGGAACTGAAAAGTGTCCCTCACCGTGACTTCTATAATGTCAGGAAGGTATAAATATGAACACCAAAAACAGTATATTCTTATTCTTTTTACTATTCGAGTGATCAATGAGGTGCTCATCGGCTTTTACTTGAAAGGAACCCATGAACTAAGGGTCATTAGATGAAACCCAGGTGCTGGGAAGAATAACCAAACTAGCGTGGTTATTAGAAGTCATCCAGTTTGGTTAGGCCTTGATTGATTCTTTGTTGGGATGGTGTTTAAATAGTTTGGTGGCCCTTGATATTTTGCCAAGATGTTTTTTTTTTTTACATACAGTGGTCATCAAACCACTTACTTTGATACTTAAAGAAGTCCATCAGATTAGATAAGTTTGGTTGTCTGGTCATTGATACCTTGGTGTGATGGTAATTAAATCAGTGATACAGTACTGTTTGATGGTGCTTGATATTTTGTTGTGATGGTCATTAGATAAGATGAAGTGTGGTTTCATAGTCATTGATGTGTTGCCAAGATTTTTATTTTAGAATCAGTGGTTGGTGGTATTTTCAGATGGTCAATAGATCATTGGAGACATTCTAGTTTAGGTTGTCTTCGAAGAATAGCTGTCAGCCAAATGAACGTGGTTATTACAAAAGTCATACAGTTTGGTTAGATGGTGACTGATACTTTTTTGGGGCACTGTTTTTTGGTTTGTTTGTTTTTTTTGCTAGAATTGGTGGTCATTGCTATTTTCAGATGGTCATTAGATCATTGGATAAATTTTGGTTTAGGTCATCTTCGATACTCTGTAGGGATGGTCGTTAGATAACAGTTTGGTAAAGTGGTGTCTAATAACTTATAAAGTTATCAGAGACCACCCAACCAAACTGTTGGTTGGATGGTTATTGATACGTTGGGGTGATCAGTCATACAGTTGGGTTGATGGTGTTTGAAGACCATCATAAGAAAGTATCAAATAAATCCTGTAGTTTGGTTTTGATTGTACATTGACCAGTTTAGTCCATATAGATCATCCTTGATATGATTTGGTTATATGATCAGGAGATATGTGATATAGGTTTGGGCAATGTAGACATTAATATCCATAAGTTGCTGGCAGAAATCATACAACTTGGCTTGTGTAGGCAATAACGATTCCAACTAATTGTTTGGGAGAAAGTGATTCACATTGGTCTTGGGTGGATAAGTCCTTTGGAGACCTCATATGTATCATTCATTAGGTAGTATGGACATCAATCATATACTTTGAGGTATTGGGGTGGACATTTTTGGTTAGGATCACCACACCTCAGCTAATTAATGATAGATCTTTGTATGGTATGACAATGGATGATATGGACATTGGTCATTTGGTGATCTTCAGTTCAGTAATTCGGTTCTGGAATGATGGACACTCATTGAAAACAAGGGGACAATTGACCATCTGGTTTTCGGTATCTTCAGGTGGACACCCATATTCACGCTGCTGCCTGTATGAACCAGAAGCATTTGCTCCGCTTCATTAAACACACATATCGCACAGAACCGGACAAGGTGGTCACTGAGAAGAATGGGAAGAAGATGACACTCAAACAACTATTTGAGAGTCTTCACATGGATCCGTACGACCTGACTGTAGACTCTCTGGATGTCCACGCGGTAACGTATATTTTATAATGATCTGGGAAAGCTCTATAATTCTACAACTAGTGGCAGTCCAGTGGTTGTGATGTGGACCTCTGAGATAATAGCTCAGATCTTTTACTTTTTTTAGGACTATATCAGTGGTCCAGATGTCAGAGCTTGGAGAAAATACCCATCATAATGTCCACATTTCATATGCCAAAACTTTGGCAACATAGGACTGTGATTAGTCATAGCAAGTACGTCTGCAATCTCTCAGCCCCTGAGATAATAAGTCAGAGCTTCTACTTCTCCAAACTCTTTATCTAAGGTCCATACACCAGAAAGTTGAGTTAATCAGTCTTAGATCTGTCAGGGTTCTGAGAAAGTAAGTCAAACTTGGACTTTCTGGAACTTTTTGAAATATCAACAAAGTTGTAAGATAATAAGCCTGAGAGTTGTCCTGGCTAAAAAAAAATCTTAAATGATCACTATCATTTTGACAAATGTTGCATAAAACAATTTTACAAGCAAATATGAGCAATCTTAATATTTTTTAGGAGATAAATCTGCTTCTTTCCCCACTTATGAGACACTTCCTTCCTCCTGAAGTACAGCTTAAATCTCTCTTGTGCTAGATGACATGAACTGAGGGATCAGGTTACAGCCGCCTACTGAAATGAATAGAGTTTGCCTTTTAAGTTTTAAATTTTTTTTCTGGGGTTTTTGAATTTTTTTTTTGAGAGATTCTGTTCAATAAACGATTAATTCTGAACCCACAGGGACGACAAACCTTCCACAGATTCGATAAGTTCAACGCTAAGTATAACCCCGTGGGAGCGAGCGAGCTCAGAGACCTCTACCTGAAGACGGACAATTACATAGACGGGGAGTACTTTGCCAGGATTATCAAGGTAGGGACCCCACCGGCATGTGATTGTATGCTATATTTAAAGGGACAGTGATAATGTTCGCAGTGCGTGCGGTTTATTCATCCTCTAGTCACTGTGCCACTTTACACCTCTCTGAGTCCCACACCTCTCCATGGATTGTGTCTGGTAATGCAACTGCTCCCCATTTATTTTAATTGAGCTGAGCTGCAATACCAGTCACAACCCAAGGAGAGGTGTGGCGCTGTTTCTTGAAGAAAGCAGCCATAATTACTTGGTGCAATCACAAATTCTTACTTTACAGCATGGTTGCTAATTAAAGTCTGGGGCCCCTGTAGAACAAATAACAATTGGGGCCCTGCCTGATAAATGTTTATCCATTCAAACTCTGGTGCTTTACTTTTTATCTTGCCCTGGATGAGTTATGGTGGTCAGATACCTGTAAGGTCCTATCACCATTATGTCTTGTACCTTTTCCCTTCTTCCAACTTCAGTGACACCATCTTGAATGCACCGTTAAAAGTCCAAATGAAAAGAGTAGCCATGATTCTAAATTATTCTTCTTGTCCTTTTTTCTATGAATGCGCCCTGTCTGTCTGTTCAGGAAGTGGCTCGAGAGTTGGAGGACAGCAAGTACCAGTACACAGAGCCTCGGCTTTCCATCTATGGCCGCTCCCCCGATGAGTGGGACATCCTGGCCAAGTGGTTCATCAAGCACAAGGTCTACTCCCCCAACATGCGCTGGATGATCCAGGTGCCTCGTATCTTGTAAGTCATTTATGGATCATGTTCACTCTAATACTATGAAGCCCGCCTGCTGCCCTGCGATTACTCATGAGTAGAAAGGATGATGTTGCGTGCGCGGCGGAACCCATTTTTATTAGAAGGAGAAATCTTCTTCTTCTTTCTTCTCTTGATCTGGTCTTTCGTTCTCAAATTTCCCAATTCATTGTAAAATCTATCTTCAGTGAGTGCAGACTTTCCTGTTACTGAAATAGAAGACAGTTGGTGCTCAAAGTTCTACCTCTAGCTCCTCCATCGAAGTTTGAGCACCCACTGTCACCTCCTATCTTCCATGAATACAGATTTTACATGTGGATTGAAAGTTTAAGATCAGTCGAGTAGGAGAAAGAAGCAGATTTCTCTGATAAGATGTATTACAAAGTTGCTTATTTTCACATGCATTATTGATTTTATTTAAGAAAAAATTAAAAAGATAGTTACTCTTTAACTATAATTAGGATGTAGTAGCCCTGGGTGATACAGGGCTTCCCATGCTAGACTGGCAGAAGGATGCAATTGCAACAGTTGTCCATTGAGAAACTTTACACCCAAGGAGGCAATGAGCTTGATGGTCATGACCGGCTCACACAAGGCAACGGTTTACTAGAAAAGAAGTAGACAGTTCTCCCTTTAGTGACACTTGAGGCAGTTAGTTAACACTTGTGACAGTCTGCTGGCAGTTTCATCAGCAGCACTTCCTTCAGCTTGCAAAAGTCTCTGTGTCACAAACTAAACAGTGCAGCTCACAGTTTCTCAGTGTTCACAAGCCATCTGATGAACATCTCTTTGGCGGCAATGTCCTGCAACAGCTCGTTTGGCGGCTTTGCACACTCTTGCAGCCTTTACAACTACCGCGCAACTGCATCCCTCTCGTAGCCGTCTCTGCTGTGGCACTCCTTTATGCAATTAGGCATCAGCTTCCATCCAGACTTCTCTGGTGTGGCAGTGCCTCGACCCTTCTGGGCACTTATCTGGAAGGTGCACTCTTCACAATGAGGAATAAGCCCCTCAGTAATGCAGCAATCATGGTCTTTCACCTAGGACAGACCTGATGCGCTGCTCCTCCAGCTGGAGTTTTGTTGCTGTTCTGTAGCCATGTAGAAGCTCTAGGGTGGAGCACTTTAATTGGAGGTGTTTACTCACCTCTTAAAGGTGCTAACATTGCTTTGACGCATCTTCTTCGGGTCACTGGACCCGACCATCCTCAGTCTTTCTGCAATTCATCCAGCTTCTTCTGCTAGCAGCCTAGGGGAGCGCACAGTTTGGACCAAAGGAGCAACCATGCTGCTGGTCCAAACCGTTAATCTTCACGAGCACACTCACACCAGTAAAGCAGGAAACCAGGGGCGGGAGCGGTGTTCTCCCGTAGGTTCAGCTTGAGACAACCTTTCATACAAAAAAAACAAAAAAAAAACAGTCTAAATATAAACACCATAAAATAAAAACACAGTCAAACCTCAGGACTCCCAGCAGTAAGTTTGTGTCCAAACCAGGGCCCCAATAAGTCTGCCCACCATGAACCCACAAACACCATGAGCCCCCAACAATGCTGCGCCCCGACCAGCAGATATAGAGAAGCCTGTGTATAGAGTTGATTTCAGCACCGGATGTGGATCAGGAGTCACTTTGTGCACTGCAGCCTTTCCAGTAATAGGCTGGGCTTACTTTGCTTCCTGTGGTTTTGAAACTTGATACAATCTCAATAAAACATAATCTCTCCGGACCATTAACACAGACATATGATGCAGAGGAGATGTGCAGACATGGAGCCCATTATCACTGATGCCGCCCTGACGCCTGCTTCTCATTTATGGGTACTCAACATTTTCTAACCGTAAATGTGCTGCCCCTGATGGTAGAAATGGGAACTGCAATTACAGGGCCTATCACTTTACCTTTCCCATAAATGTGGATTATCACGTGTAACGCTGGATGACCATGATGGCAAAATAAGAATAATCATGAGGAATCAATGTCTGTATTTTTTCCTTCCAGTGACATTTTCAGATCGAAGAAAATTCTCCCAGATTTCGGCAAAATGTTGGAAAATATATTCTTGCCACTATTTGAGGCAACAATTAACCCTTCAGATCATAAAGAGCTTTACCTATTTCTTAACTATGTAAGTAAGAGGGGTGTCCCCCTTTGTATATATCCGGGGGGTGTCTTTTCTTGTGTATATGTGGGGGAAGTCCTCCCTTGTGTATATTCGGGGGGTGTTCCTCCTTGTGTATATCTTTCTTATTTTGTGTATATTCAGGGTTGTCCTCCCTTTGTATATATGAAGGGGGTGTTCCTCCTTGTGTATATCTATCCTCCTTTGTGTATATTCAGTGATGTCCCTCCCTTGTGTACAGTATACTCAGGGTTGTCCCCCCTTGTATATTTTCAGGGGGTGTCTTCCTTTCTGTATATTTAGGTGTTTCTTCCCTGGTCTATATTTGGAATTGGTCCCCCCCATTTCGTATATATCCAATGGTGTCCCTCCTTATGTATATCTAGGGGTGACACCCTTCATATAAATATCTAGGAGTGTCCTCCCTTGTGTATTTCAGGACAGGGGTGTCCTCCCTTATGTATATCCGGGGAGTGTCCTTCCTTAAATCAGGGGGTGTCCCTCCTTATGTATAACTGGGGTTAACATCCTTCGTATATGTCTAGGTTTGTCCTCCCTAGTGTATATCCCAAGGTGTCTTTCCTTAAACCAGGGGTTGTCCCTCGTGTACTTCAGAGGTGTTCTGCCTTGTATATATTTGGGGGGGTGTCCTTCCTTGAACCAGGAGGTGTCTCTCCTTGTGTATAACGGGGGGTGATACCCTTCGTATATATGTAGGGTTGTCTTCCCTTGTGTATTTCCAGGGTGTCCTGCCTAGTGTATACCCCGGGGTGTCTTTCCTTAGACCAGGGGTTGTCTTTCCTTATATATTTCAGGGGTGTCCTCCCTAGTGTATATCCCGGGGTGTCCTTCCTTAGAACAGGGGTTGTCTTCCCTTATGTATTTCCGGGGTGTCCTGCCTAGTGTATATCCCAGGGTGTCCTTCCTTAGACCAGGGGTTGTCTTCCCTTGTGTATTTCCGGGGTGTCCTGCCTAGTGTATACCCCTGGGTGTCCTTCCTTAGACCAGGGGTTGTCTTCCCTTATGTATTTCCGGGGTGCCCTGTCTAGTGTATATCCCGGGGTGTCCTTCCTTAGACCAGGGGTTGTCTTCCCTTATGTATTTCCGGTGTGTCCTTCCTTAGACCAGGGGTTGTCTTCCCTTATGTATTTCCGGGGTGTCCTGCCTAGTGTATATCCCAGGGTGTCCTTCCTTAGCTCAGGGGTTGTCTTCCCTTGTGTATTTCAGGGGTGTCCTCTCTAGTGTATATCCGGGGGGTGTACTTCCTTACATCAGTGGTTGTCCCCTCTTGTGCGTATCCTTCGTTGATCGGCACATTTGTGATTCCAGGTCACAGGCTTTGACAGCGTCGATGATGAGTCCAAACACAACGATCACATGTTCTCCTACAAAAGTCCAACCCCCGACCAGTGGACGCACGAGCAGAACCCCCCATACAGTTACTACCTGTATTATATGTATGCCAATATCATGCTGCTCAACAACCTGCGCAAGTAAGTGACCCCCTTTCCCCCAAGACTGTCCCACCAAGTCAGCATTGGCCGGAGAATCTTTTAAATGTTTTCTCCCTGGATTTTGTGCACAGGAACATCAGTAACTTCCAGAAATTTGTGGACAAACTAAGTTTTAGCTCCTCCAGGGTCTCCAGATTCACAGATCTCACAGCAATGCCATTGGTTTCTCCACTGACTTCACTTCCAGGGTCCCCTTTGCTTTAGAGATTAATGGGGGCTCTGGTGTGAACTCTTCTGCGGAGCTGGGCGGCGATCGCTGGATTGGAAGGATTCAATGATCACTGACGTTTTTCCATTTCTCAGGGAGCGGGGGATGAGCACCTTCCTGTTCCGGCCTCACTGCGGAGAAGCCGGCTCCATCACACATCTGGTGTCGGCCTTTATAACTGCAGATAACATTTCTCATGGATTACTTCTCAAAAAGGTAAAAATCTGTGGCCGGACCTTAAAATAGCAGCGCGTGCAAGACAACCCAGGAATCTCACACCAAAATGTAAAATGTAAATTTAAAATGTAAAAAATGAAAATTATATATATTTATTGCCTAAAATACAAGGAAATGTGTCATCTGTAACTTTGGGCCTTTTAGAGATCATTTCATTTTCAACTCGCTTAACTCTTCACAACAACAGTAATTTTGCCCAGGGGCGCCCAGACTTTTACATGTCACTGTAAAGAAGAATGTTGCTATTCACTGACAGCAAGCAGGAATATTAACAGAAAGTGTACGGCGTGTTCGTAAAGTTGTGATTTTCCTGTGAGCCGAGCCGTGGTCACCCGTGCCGTCCTTTCTCCCCCAGAGCCCGGTGCTGCAGTACCTCTACTACCTGGCGCAGATTCCCATCGCGATGTCTCCGCTCAGCAATAACAGCTTGTTTCTAGAATACTCCAAGAATCCGCTGCGCGAATTCCTGCATAAAGGCCTGGTCGTGTCCCTGTCCACAGATGATCCCATGCAGTTCCACTACACCAAGGTGAGAGCAAGGAAAAAGAATCTGTCACCTCCCGTAAACTCAGCACACTCCTCTCCTGAAATACTCTGTGCTGCTAGGCACTATTTAACCCTTATTCTGCCACCTCCCATAAGTTCAGCACACTCCTCTCCTGAAATTCTCCGTGCTGCTGAGGACATAGCTGCCCTCTGTCGTCCTCACCGTGCCGGTGTACTCAGTAATGCATCTATCTATCGTATAGGAAGCCCTGATGGAGGAATACGCCATCGCTGCCCAGGTCTGGAAACTGAGCACCTGCGACTTGTGCGAGATCGCCAGGAACAGCGTCCTGCAGAGCGGCCTCTCCGACAAGGTCAGTACACGAGAACTAGCGATGAGCGAGGTTGTTCGGAAAACGATCGCCAAACATAAATTTGGCACGAATACGGCACATTGGGATTCGTGATCGGAAACCTGAGCAAAATGTTATAAAATCGGTAAAAATCAGTAACATTCGGTAGAAGTGTGCGTTGCCACAATAATATTTTCAGCACTTTAGCAACGATAATGGTGGTGTATGAGCGTTTGGCACGTGTTTGATGAGGGGATTGGGTTTGCAGAGCTCAGAGGTGCCGCGTTCTTGTAAGCACAGCAGTCATTTTTTTTTCTCCTAACTTTGTGTGCACATTGCGGCTAGCCAATCAGGGCGCAGGAAACACCCACAATATCCTGACACAACGGCTTGTGTCATTGGATGCTGAAATCACATGTAATCTCCATATAAATAGTGGACATCTTGTTTTAGCACCATTTTGACACTAACAGCGCAGAGCGGCTGCTCTTGACGCTGCCACTGTTAACAGCAAGATTTCAGCTAGTTAGGTGGTTGTATATCAGTCAGTGTAGGTAGCTAGTGTCCAGTGTGGCTGTTAAATTTAACTTCCAGCATTTTTTTTTTTTTCTTTTTTGGCCATACTGAGGTCCACAAAGAAAGCCAGCAGGGCACGGGTCCTACAAGTGTGTTGTGCACTGCTTCTATTGTGCTGCATACACGAGTATAGCATTCTAATTAATATTTTTTCACTAGCTAAATGTGAAACATCCTGCTGTATCCCACCTTGTCATTTTGTGCTGTGGTGATAAAACTGTCTGCAGACCTAACGCGCATTAAAAAAATTATAATATTTTCTTTTTCTAAATGAGATACAGCCCGCCGTATCCCACATTGTCATGTTGTGGCGGTAATATGAACTTGTCTGCAGACCTAATGCGCATTAAAAAAAAAAAATCAAATTTTTCTGTTGCTAAATGTGAAACAGCTCGCTGTATCCCGCATTGTCATTTTGTGGCGGTGATATAAACCTGTGTGCAGACCTAACACACATTAAAAAAAATTCTAATTTTTTCTGGTGCTGAACGTGATATAGCCCACCATATCCCACATTGACATTTTGTGGCAGTGATATGAAGCTGTCTGCAGAGCTCAATCACATTAAAATATTTATTTTTTCTGTTGATAAACATGATACAGCTCGCTATATCCAACCTTTTCATTTAGTGGCATTGAAATTGTTCTGGGTGCAGAGCTGTTGCACATTAAAATAAATTTTTTATTTTTTTACAAACGTGATACAGCAGCTGAGATCGGAGTTTGAAATTGTTTTTAGCCTATCTTCTAGATTCTGTGCATCTTTGGCATTCAATTTCTCACGGCATCTTTTATACCTAGCTTGAGACACAAATCTGTTATACCTATGTTCTTACGAGCATCAAACGCTCTCTGGTTATTGGTGTTGGGTAGATGAGTAATAGTTGTAGGCTGGATCCTGGAGCTCGTACTTCCCATAGCCGCCCTGTTATTGATCCTGTTGTCCATTCCCATTCCTGCCCCCAAAAATTCTTCTCTTATGTCATACAGTAGGGGATATGTCACTTTTAAATTGTTTGGAGCCTATCTTCTAGATTATGTAAATCTTTGGCATCCAATTTCTCACGGGCATCTTTTATACCTAGCTTGAGACAGGCATCTGTTTCACCTATCTTCTGACGAGCATGAAACGCTCTCTGGTAATTGGTGTTTGGTAGATGAGCAATAGTTGTAGGCTGGATCCTGGATCTTATACTTCCCATAGCCTCCCTGTTATTGATCCTATTGTACGTTCCCATTCCCGCCTCAAAAAATTCTTGTTACTAACGTCATACAGTAGGGGACATGTCACTTTTAAACTGTTTGGAGCATCTTGCCAATGTTATACAGGCCTTATTGTCAGGCCTCCCAAAAAATATTCTGTTACTAACATCATACAGTAGGGGACATTTGACTTTGAAATTGCTTGGAGCATCTAGTCAATGTTATACAGGCCTCATCCACACCAAAAAAAAAATGTTACTAATGTCATACAGTAGGGGACATGTCACTTTTAAACTGTTTGGAGCATCTTGCTAATGTTATACAGGCCTTATGGTCAGGCCTCCCAAAAAATATTCTGTTACTAACATCATACAGTAGGGGACATTTGACTTTGAAATTGCTTGGAGCATCTAGTCAATGTTATACAGGCCTCATCCACACCAAAAAAAATGTTACTAATGTCATACAGTAGGGGACATCTCACTTTGAAATTTTTTGCAGCAGATCTTTTTTGTGATACAGGCCTCATCCACACTGAAACAATTCTTTCTGCTGTGAGTAACGGGAGTCCTCTCGCCATATTTCACCTTCTAATTTTGTGCTGCTGAAATTCAGCATTGTGCAGAGTAATAAATCTATTTTTAGTTGCTAATAGTGTGCTCTAGCACCCTATCTGAGCAACATGACTGGGAAAAAGCGAGGTCGTGGAGGAAGGGGGATTAGGCTTGGTGTTCGAGGTGTGTATGGGGTAGGTGTTAATGTTTCGGAGGACAGCACTAGTGAACCAGTAATGTGACGTCCTATTTAAAGACAACTGACAACTTCTGTTCCTGGATGTTGTAGTTTTTAGTGTGCTGCATTGTTCTTGAGTAATTGCAGTCTCTGATATCTTTAGTGGGGCTTATGTGCCTGCTGTTGCGGCTGCTGCTGGAGATGTTAACAATAATTGGTGGGAATGTGAACAGTCCTGCTTGCGTGTCCATCTGCTGGGTTGGGTGTAGGGGGAAGACCTGTCGGGTCCCTATTATACTATTTCTACTGTGGTAAACTTGATGCCACTTTGCTAGTGTCTGACACTAATTTTTGTAAATGTGTAGATTCCGCGTTGGATCTCCTTCATGTGTGTTGCCTGTAGCTGTAGGCCTCCGATACCAGCAGTCCTCCACTGTCTCTGAGTCAACTACCCGTGTTACTAGCCTTACATTTTTCTGACAATAGTAATCTACGAAACTGATATGTGTGCCACCTGAGTGTGGCTGAGCATCACTTTCAATTTTTTGGGGGGGTTTTATCACTTATATATAGCGCCAATAATTCAACATTCGCTTTACAGACATTACTGGTACTGTCATCACTGGGACTCACAATCTAAATGTACTATCTGTATGTCTTTAATAGGGAGGAGGAAACAAGGAGTCACTGGTGACAAAAAT
>VIAB01011607.1:7939-18700 GCA_009801035.1 Oophaga pumilio
GAACGGAGATACAAAGTAATCACTGAAAAACTGTTTAGAAATAAGAGAATAGATAGACTATGGCAACATCACCTTATTATCAGTGCAGTGGCCATACCTCAAAGCTTATGGTCCCAAATACAACATTTTCAAAAATGAACCCCCCAAATATTTTTGGTCTGTAATAGCACTACTCTTCTTCTATGGGTAAAAATGACCTTTTGGGTCCCACTAGGCTCCCGAGGCTCTGCTGTGACTGCAACCCCTGTACCCACAATAATGAATCCTCTGGATTGATGGGGTCTAACCTCTTGGAGCCCCACAAGAGTTTTGCAAAGAAGAATGAAAATGTTATCACGTTGACGTGAAGGATATAAATAGTTCGGGTCATATTTTTTGTTTTTGTAATTTTAATGAATGTACAAAATGAATAATATGACATGGTAACATGTTAACTGTCAAGAAGCCGGTGTGACAGTATTAAGAAGGATTCACATTCTAGTCTGTGAATACTCTTTTTAGGTATTTAGGGATTAACAAAGGTTTTTTTATTTTTTTCAATGTCTCTCCACTGCAGTTTATTTTTTTAAATGCTATCCATTTGGAAATATTAAGGCAGATTGTTTACAAATCTCTGTAAGGCTATGTTCACACGTTGCGTTTTTCCTGCATTTTTTTTCACAGGAAAAAACTGCTCTTTTGGCAGTAAAGAAGCAACATCATAAAAGCAGGTTTTGCTGAGTGTTTGCCGCATTTTTTGCTGCGTTTTTGTCAAAGTACATCTGTCTCTTGTGCACTCTGATAAAGTTTAGTGCAAAATAATCTGATTCTACTTCATCAGGTTTTGGCACCAATAACACAACAAAACCTGATACCTGCATTATTTGCAGCGTTTTTTTCAGCATTTTTGCTTTGCTTTCAGTGGGTGAAAAACGCTGAAAAACGCTAAAAGAAGTGACATGCTGCATTTTGCAAAAACACAGCTCTTTGACAGAAGTCAGGAAAATAAACCCCAAGGTGTGAGCGTGAGATTTCTGAAATCTCATACCTTCGATGGTACTGTGAAATGCAGCTGAAAATAGTATAAAAAAAGCTGCAAAAACTCGACTTGTGGACATAGCCTTAAAGAAAAATCGCTTTTGTTGCCCAAAGCTACCAGTCACAGCACAGCTTTTAGTTTCAAGAACACTATAAGAAATAAAAGCTGCAAGGTGATTGGTTGCTATGAGTTGTTTTTGTTTTATTCATTTTATTCATTTTTTTTTTGTAGATGGCATAACTTGAGGTTTGTGGGTCACAGTGCAAAATCTCCCAACAGTGTCCCCAATAATTGTGGGTCTTTAATACTGTTAGTCTTTTCAGACAGGCCAAAAGGACGTTTGGTGCCCCTCTAGGCTCCACAACCTGGGTGCAACCACTAGAGCTATTCTCTTGTTTTATATATTATATTTTTAAGCCCAATATTATTATGTTTTCCAACAATCAGCACCAAACATCAGAAAAACTTTGTAAAAAAAAAAAAGGTGTTATCATTACTTTTATGATGGGTAGTTGTTTTGCACATTGTAAATTACATATACTTTACATACATGAAATATATTATTTAATATTGAGAATGTCACAGAAAAAAAACAACCATACATGCCAATATATGGTCACAATACTAATGCACTGCAGGAATCAGCAAGACTTGTATAGGGCACAAGTCACACACACACTGTATGTGTAGTGCACCGTGTCTGGTTTACAGTCTATTGGCTATATCAGGCGGGTGTCCAGCACTCTATATCAGTGCTCGCTATAAGACAGTGAGGACCCATGACGAGGGTTGCGAGATTGCAAATTTTGGCCAAAATATCAACCAGTAACTAATGTATGTTTTCATCTTTTGCACATTTAGCGTTAGAGGGGGGACTTGGGGCATATGTCCGCGTGGGTTGCACTTATAAAGTACTGGGAAGCCCGCCTGATCTAATAGTATGGGCATCACTAATTGACTGCAAGCTGGCATGGTGCACTACAGTGCTCTCTGAACGGTGATGTTATGGAGGGTGTGAAGATCTGAGGTTGTCGGTTGTAATAATCACCTAGGCAAGATAATGAAGCAACTGTTTTTTATTACTTATGTCCATGGTTTTACAACAACTCCAGGTAGATGACAGAAATACATTGCCCCCAGTCCACAAGATCCCCTCCCTGGAGTCTGTAGTCCCACTGCCCCCGTACCAGATGATACTCACTGTCTCCCGACTTTTGGTTGGACCACAGATTTCATATCACTCACAAGTATAGTCTGTAGTTACATAACACGCTACTCCAGACAACAGATAACACAACCAAAGCCCATGGATCAAGCAGCAACAGTCCTTCAGAAAGTTCCTCCAGTTCAGACAACAGATCCCTCAACCATAGCAAACTGCATAGGCCACCCATCCATAGGCACCCGGACTGCAGCCATAGATCCTCGCCATCGATCCTCGCCCCTCAACGTCTCTCTACCAACTCCTCACTAAGGCCTATTGTCCTCCCTCCCTGGGACCAGCCCCCCAGAATGAGCAGAAGTGTTCACTACCTCCCCCCAAAGCTAACTGTGCATTGGTGGAGGTATGTTCCTCAGGACGAATCTATTACCTTGGTCTGCTGGGTCTACTATTCCCATCCACTCAATGGGACTAGTGACTGGGAGAACAATGGAATAATTTCTTCCTTGATTACCAATCTTGGGTCTGGCCTTATGTATGCATAAGATCCATCTTGCACGTATTCCTCTGCTTACTGTCACTGAATGGAAACATTTATTCCTGAGACTGAACTGACGAGCAAGCAAATCTCTAATAAAACACAATAGGATCAATGTAACGGTGCTCCATGCTGGAAAAAGTCTTCGTCCCTTAGAGCCGTGGACTCCACGCTATGTGAATAGGTTCCATATTTTTTAGAGCAAGGCCAGTTCTTCACACAGGGCATAGCCAGCAAGTTGTAAGTGACTGAGGATGTGCACAGGGAGGGAAAGCATAGAAGCCACAGAAACAATGCAGGCTCCATCGAAAAGAATAGTAAGAAGGGTGTAAGAAGGGATGGTGCTGCTGGCTTTTCCAGAGTCCTAGATTACATCATTGATCCCCTATAGTGCACTGAGCCTGTATAGTGCCAGTGTCAGCTCCTGGAACATTATGGACCGCAGAAACTTCTCCGACTATGACGTACTTGTTGAAGTTATGGAATGGCTGAGTGTGCAATGATTTATTCATATGTAGCATGTATAGGAGTCTCATCATGGTGGTCTATAGGTATAGTGTGTGCGATAGAGAATCCATAGCGCACTGCCTCCTA
The DNA here is from genome assembly GCA_009801035.1 of Oophaga pumilio. Taxonomy (NCBI): domain Eukaryota; kingdom Metazoa; phylum Chordata; class Amphibia; order Anura; family Dendrobatidae; genus Oophaga; species Oophaga pumilio. Next base: position 11,252 of record VIAB01011607.1, read on the forward strand.
GGAAATATAGTCTAAATGCACAGCATAAGGCAGAAAGTCCGGAATGTGACCAGGAACAGATGATAAGGAGGGCTGTAAAGGGCTGAAAAGGTGTTAACAATGGTAAATAATAACAGGAGTTTGGGGATCCATTATAGGTCAGTCAGATTATTTTTCTTTTTTATTGCGCCTGGAAAACCTGTTTAACTTTCTACATTTCATTTCTCATATTTCATATTTTTTTTCACAGAGGATGTTAAAAAAGGTTCCATACAAAATGGTGCAAAGTCAAATCTTCCAAAGCCTTGCCAATCTGGCCTTCGCCCCCCTGGCTACTCCCGGTTGCCCGCAGCAAAGCTTGCAGCTTTTGGATTTGTCCGGAGCTCCAGTGTGTCGTCACTGTCAAGCAATCAGTCTAACGACAGCGTCCAGAGCGATCACAACAGGACAACTAACAGTAAGTTCACAATGTTCTGTGAGATAGCCGGTGTTCTAGGTTATACACACCAACATAAGGATGGCGACAAGATAGTCATTAAATATTTTTCGGATTGCTAAAACATTGTATAAAGCAGGAGGCTTTACCATATTAAAAATGTAGGTCTATACATGGATTTCTGCCGGGGTCACAAATTATTCTGTGAGCTGAGCTCTGAGCCAATGAGCCACCCATTGGGCAAGATATCTTGGAAATTAGAGATGAGTGGATCGATCTGTGGAGAATCGTGTTCAAGCTGAATTTGCTGAAATTTGTAGTTTCACGCAAATTCAAACGTTTTGAGATTTCATTTGTGGCTCTGTTGAAGCACCAGAGAGCTGGCTAACATCATTTTGCATGGCCTTACAGGCCTCCTCATAACTCCCTACAGCTATGACAAGTGGCGGATTATCATAACTTGCACAGAGTAGGTCAGTACCCGGGCCATCACAGACCAGCGGTCCCCAGTTCTACTGTTTGAACGACAGAGTTGTTTTCCATCTCCAGGGTCACTGGGTGAGTCTCTCCTGTAAAATGTAAGCTCTTATGATCAGCAGTGTCCTCTCTTTGTCTTTCTCTCTCCCCTGTAGAAAATAAGCTCTTATGGTCAATGGGGTCCTCTTTCTCCTGTAGAGTGTTTAATCTTATGGTCAGCACGGTCCTCTCTCCTGTAGAGTGTAAGCTCTAATGAACAGTGGGGTCCTCTCTTTCCTGTAGAGTGTAAGCTCTTATGATCAGTGGGGTCCTCTCTCTCTCCTGTAGAGTGTAAGCTCTTATGGTCAGTGATGTTCTCTTTCTTGTCTCCCCCTCGTGTATCTTCTGAACAATTACAAGCTTTCCAGTATTGATATCTGTGCAAATCAATTTCGGGGGGAAATTCCGAGAAGTCGGCAAATCAAATTTCAAAAGATTCACTCGTCTCTATTTGTAAGGTATCTGGATATAGTTAACACTAACATTTTATTAAATATTTTAGGGAATTAATGGTCTCCGGGTCAGTAGATTCTTATACTGATAGGTGTAAATTGTGAATGTCTGAATGATGCCATTTAAGTAGAATGTGTTACAGATTTTCAGTAGTACGGTCATCGCTTTGTGTATTAAACGAAAGAAAATGAAAATTTGCTGAGATATTACAATTTCTAAAGGTGATTTATTACAATTGAATTCGCCAACTACATGAATGCTTTAACACAGAATATGATACACTTTATGTGGTTTTGGATATACAATGTAAGGCATATCCACGGGCTATGCCAAAAATATCTGATATTGGGGGAATGGAGATCCTCAACTATTTGAAAGACAGTGATGTCCTGATCTTGCAACTCAAGCATACTCGAGGAGAGGTTTCCAAACACATTGGCCCAGATTCATCATGTGGGTTTTTTAGGCTTGTCCTTTTTGTCTTGCAGCATTAATTGCTGTTTTTGGCACCAAATTCATTAATATGGCAGGCGCGATTCATGAATTTTGCGCAAAGTCAAAACTGGCCTTTCTTCCTGTATTAAACTATTTTTGTGACTTTTGCAGTCAAAAGTCGAACATTGGCACCAGAGGTCCTGAAAAAAAAAGTAAAAATGTTGGCATACCCAAATATGCAATAGGGAGGCTGCGATGAATTTGTGCCAAATTTTGCAACTTTTAAATCAGCCTAAAACATTTTGCTTTCCCCACAAAGCAAAAAAACAGGAGAGCATATAAAAAATAGACTTAAAAAAAGGCGCAAGTAGAATAACGATTTGGGTGCAAACAAAGAAAAAGGCGGCAAACACATTGAACCAGACGAAAAAAGGTGCAAAGGCAATGATGAATTGGGTCCATCTTGATTTGTGGAGGTCTCAGTAGTAGGACTCACGCCAATCAAACTCCCAGCTTATCATATGGCTATGCCATGAGTGTACCCACCCTTTAATAATACTTTATTTCACATGCAATAACAATGTGATAGGGCCACCTTGTTCATGTTGAGGTCTCCAAAGCAAGAGTTTCTCCACTCTGGCTAATAGAGGAAGGGAGGGGGCAAAACTGAGGATTCCCTCTTTATTGCTTTTAGTCTTAAAGAGGACTTTTCACCATTTTTTACGTGGCAATATAATGATAAAGTGGCTGATGATCGGAATAAAAACAATTTTTTTATTTCTATATTTCTCATCTCCATTGTGGAGATGTTAGCTTATACATTTTATATGCAAATTTCTACTAAAACCAATGGGGGGCATTACCCATTATTCTTTGGGAGGGGGTGTTTACTTTTTCCCCTGCATGACATTGCCCAATCATAAGCTGGTTGCATCATGCAGGGAAAAAAAAAAAAAAAAAGTTCCCCTTCAAAGAAGGTCAGAACCAGCTTTCTTTGTATGATCTGGTTAGACTGATGTTTCATAAATCACTCCTAAGCCCAGAATGAGCAGGGATTTAAAGGGGTTGTCCAGCCTTAGGGTAAAAGTCTGCAGTCACTCTATGTGACGGCAGACTTGTCCATCCTCACATGGCGCACACTGCACACTGTCTGTATTCTTCAGTGTAAGGAGAAGGTGATAATGTGCAGCTTGCATACTTACGGGCGCACTTTGAGGCGAGGCTGCACAGATCTACTTGGCACGTTACCGCATATATGGAAATTGTATACTTGCGGTCACACTCTCGCTTCTCCTGGCAGCAGTAGCGGAGAACTCTGACAGTGCACAGTGCGCGCGATGTGAGGATTCTCACGTCTGCAGTCACATAGAATTGCTGCATACATGTGCCTTAAGGCCGGACAACCCCTTTAAATGAATAAATGCAAACTTTAATCTTTTCCCATAAAACTAATGTATGTAGAAATCTAATCAGTAAATGCTGCTCTAAAAAGTACTACCTGCAACTCAGGCTGTACGTTCATTGTGACCAGTCCTCTACACTACAAACTGTAAACATTAATAAACAGAGCTGTTGGACTTGAGGATGCTGGCGTATTTACTTTGATGATACAAGTCAGAATAGCTGTGTAATCCTGTATAATTAGGATGAGCATTTTATGAGTTTGGCTAGAGAATGAAATAGCTCACAAGACACAGTGTATGCAGTCTCTGGCCACCCGGCCTGACAGCTGCAGCTTGTACTGAGCAGTGTGAGATCTCAACAGCGAGGAGGGACACTGAGGAGCTGTCAGTCAGGCAAGGTTTGGAGAGATTTAATTAAACTTTCATAAAGGATTATGCAGCCATTCTCATTTTTTGGAGTAAATGTACCGGCCTCATCAGATTTAACAGATCTACAGTATTTAATAATTTATGCAGTTCGTGTATGGAAATCTGCGACAGATGCGATTTTATCGTGGACCATTTCTGCCCCTGTCCAGGTAATACTGTAGATAAGTAAATTTATTAACTTAAAGATATTGGCAGAAATAATAAAGCAAATATACCATAAAAAATAAAAGGATACGTTGCTGCTGGGTTAGTGCTTGTTGCTACGATTTGCACTTATACTTGATCCCTGGTCACACAGACAGCTCGTACAGGTTTATCTTTTCGCCTCTTTATCCTTAGTTCACTTTTTATTTAATTGCCTGCAGGTCTGACACATCAGAGACATGTCATCTGGAATATTGAATGTAAAGCTTTCTCCTCTGACGGCTGAGGATTGCTTCTTCTTGTCTCCTCTGGACATGTTTTGTAATGTCGATAACTTGAGTAATACATGCAAACTCTCATCTGAGAATTCATTTTGCATCAGAAAACGATTGTCTACCTTCCAATCACATCTTATATTATAACCTCTTTAGCCTATCCAATCCCCCGCAGGAGAAGAAGGATTAATCCTTCCGCAGCTCAATAAAGTATTCTTGTCTGTATAATAAGAAATGAGAAATGATAAGAAAACGTTCCCCTGAGTCAAGTATCTCTCCTGAATGGAGCCGTGTTTGTTTCAAGGTGTCGCTTAGCACTTTGCTGTGATACAAGTGCCACCTATAAGATTTATGATCAGGATGGGGAACAAGAAAATGCCTCTTGTCACATCATACGTTACTTGTATCTGCTGTTGGTTTCACCAGTCGGCTTATTCCTAATAATTATACCAGGCAGGTTTTTCCTATTTGGCTTTACAATAAATGCAATGTTCCCACGCATTGCCTGACACACAGTTCAGGACCCCTGGGGTTACAAAGCATTTTATGTCTCTGCATTTATATTATATGAAGCTTATTTAGTGCATCAACCAAACAGTGGGATTAAAGCCAACACGTGCAATAAAAGCTGCAATTAGTTGCTATGTGTTCACCTTTGGAGATGAAGGATAAAGACATCAATAGCATACTGCTTTTACGAGATGTGGCAGAGATGCGGTCGTTAACCTCGGCCGCTATCAAATACTTATTAAAGGGCAAATGAAATTGGTGACATATCTATAGGATAGATCTTCTATATCCAATCATGGAATATCCGACACCCATCATCCCTACGATCTGCTGGTATTAGCTTCGGCAGTGGTAACTTATCTGTAGGACAGATCTTCTACATCCAATTATGGAATATCCGACACCCATCATCCCTACGATCTGCTGGTATTAGCTCCGGCAGTGGTGATCTATCTGTAGGATAGCTCTCCTATATCCAATCATGGAATATCCGACACCCATTATCTCTATGATCTGCTGATATTAGCTCCGGCAGTGGTCACTTATCTGTAGGATAGATCTCCTATATTCAATCATGGAAAATCCGACACCCATCATCCCTACGATCTGCTGGTATTAGCTCCGGCAGTGGTAACCTATCTGTAGGATAGCTCTTCTACATCCAATCATGGAATATCCAACACACAACATCCCTACGATCTGCTGGTATTAGCTCTGGCAGTGGTCACTTATCTGTAGGATAGCTCTCCTATATCCAATCATGGAATATCCGACACCCATAATCTCTATGATCTGCTGATATTAGCTCCAGCAGTGGTAACCTATCTGTAGGATAGCTCTCCTATATCCAATCAGGGGGTGTCTGGCACCCATCATCCCTACGATCAGCTGGTATTAGCTCCGGCAGTGGTAACTTATCTGTAGGATAGATCTCCTGTATCCAGTCAGGATGATATCCGACACCCATCATCCCTACAATCAGCTGGTATTAGCTCCGGCAGTGGTAACCTATCTGTAGGATACATCTTCTATGTCCAATCAGGGGATGTCCGACACCCATAATCTCTATGATCTGCTGGTATTAGCTCCGACAGTGGTAACCTATCAGGGGATATCCGAACCCATCATTCCTACAATCAGCTGGTATTAGCTCCAGCAGTGGTGACCTATCTGTAGGATAGATCTCTTATATCCAATCATGGAATATTCGACACGCATCATCCCTACGATCAGCTGGTATTAGCTCTGGCAGTGGTGACCTATCTGTAGGATATATCTCCTATATCCAATCAGAAGATATCCGACACCTATCATCCCTACGATCTGCTGATATTAGCTCCAGCAGTGGTAAGCTATCTGTAGGATAAATCTTCTATATCCAATCAGAAGATATCCGACACCTTTCATCCCTACGATCAGCTGGTATCAGCTCCGGCAGTGGTAACTTAGGCCTCTTTCACACATCAGTTTTTTACAATCAGTCACAATCCGTCAAAGTTGGAAAAAAACGGATCCTGTGCAGATTGTAAAAAACTGATGCGACGGATCAGTTTTTTTGCTGGATCCGACTGCTCTACCTGTAATAATAATTGAAGCATGCTCAGTTTAAAAAACTGAATCTGTCACTGGATTCCGTCATTTGACGGACAGCGACGGATACTGCGCCCATAGGCTTCCATTATAGCCAAAGTCGGAGGGCGCTGGATTCGTCGCTGTCCGACTTTTCGACGTAAACAAAAAACGTTACTTTGTCCATTGTCTCCAGATGACAATAAATTCCAACGGATCCAGCGCATGATGGACGGAACGTGAGGCCATCCGTCACAATCCGTCGCTAATACAGGTCTTTGAGAAAAAAATGGATCCAGCAAAATCATTTGCTGGATCAGTTTTTTTCACAAAACTACGGATTCTGACTGAAGCAAAAAAACTGATGTGTGAAAGAGGCCTTATCTATAGGATAGCTCTCCTTTATCCAATCATGGAATATCCGACACCCATCATTCGTACGATCTGCTGGTATTAGCTCCAGCAGGGGTAACTTATCTGTAGGATAGATCTTCTATATCCAATCATGAAATATCCGACACCCATCATCCCTACGATCTTCTGGTTATTAGCTCCGGCAGTGGTAACCTATCTGTAGGATAGATATTCTATATCCTATCATGGAATATCCGACACCCATCATCCCTACGATCTGTTGGTATTAGCTCCGGCAGTGGTCACTTATCTGTAGGATAGATCTCCTATATCCAATCATGGAATATCCGACACCCATCATCCCTACGATCTGCTGGTATTAGCTCTGGCAGTGAATATCCAATCATGGAATATCCAACACCCATTATCCCTACGATCTGCTGGTATTAGCTCCGGCAGTGGTCACTTATCTATAGGATAGATCTCCTATATCCAATCATGAAATATCCGACACCCATCATCCCTACGGTCTGCTGGTATTAGCTCCGGCAGTGGTCACTTATCTGTAGAATAGATCGCCTATATCCAATCATGAAATATCCAACACCCATCATCCCTACGATCTGCTGGTATTAGCGCCGGCAGTGGTCACTTATCTGTAGGATAGATCTCCTATATCCAATCATGAAATATCCGACACCCATCATCCCTACGGTCTGCTGGTATTAGCTCCGGCAGTGGTAACCTATCTGTAGGATAGATCTTCTATATCCAATCAGGGATGTCAGACACCCATAATCTCCATGATCTGCTGATATTAGCTCCAGCAGTGGTAACCTATCTGTAGAATAGATCTTCTATATCCAATCATGGAATATCCAACACCCATCATCCCTACGATTTGCTGGTATTAGCGCCGGCAGTGGTCACTTATCTGTAGGATAGA
>VIAB01011607.1:38532-50194 GCA_009801035.1 Oophaga pumilio
CGGATGTGTGAAAGAGGCCTAAGCTGCCAGCAAAGCCGCTTCAGGAAAAGACCACCTTGTTTTCCCGAAGCAGCTTTTCCTAGAAAAACTCACTACTGGAAAAAGGCGTCATGTTCACAAACCCTCAAAGAGTTTTTCCAGGCTAGAATAAATTTTCTGCACGCAATGTAGACTTATTGAATCCTAGCAGTGTGTATTGTACACACTGTAAGGATTCAGCACTGCTAGCAGGTTAGAAGGGTCATTACTGAGATTACTGAGTACAAGTGTGCAATTTGCATGTTAATGGACTTGTGCCGGCGAGCTTCTCTTTCTGCTGCTCTCAATATTTATTGAGAAAAGCAGGAAAATAATCTAGCGGCACGCGACCCTAACAATATAAGTTAAACGCTTTTATAGTTAGGCATGCTATACTGCTTGGGGAAAATTTGCCATAAACTGGAAAACCCATTTAAAGCAGAACAGTCACAATATTTTACAATACAAACTGCATACATTAATAAATAGATTTCTCAGACCTGATGAAGCTGGTGTACTTACAGGAAACATTCATGTCAGAATGGTTGTATAACTGGTTGTTTTGTTTTCCTGCCTGGTATTAAAATGAGCATTTTTTCGATCAGTCACTTAGTAAACGGCCTCTTAAATTCATCACAATCTTTGCACCTAGAAAATAATATTAGTAAGGTTTACAAGGGGATTTGTGAATCATTTCATTATAATTATACTCTGCTGGCAATTGATTGTTTGGAAATGGTGTTGTCTTTTGCTGGTGCTGTAGAGTATGGCCAGACAGTGTAGCCAAAGTATGGTGGTGGTGCAGCTGAAGTTCCACCAACTCACGGAGGGCTAATGGCCATATTGATGTACAACAATATTGAGTACAAGTGTGCCAGTGTGGTGTGTAGAGATTTGGCCTGATGTGTCCTCCTGGCACTACGGTAAAGACCTGAGCTGAGCAGGAGACCCTCTGATGAACCAGTCTAGATTTATGGGTCTACTTACAAACTATCAGATGTTATTGATGATATGTCCTGTGTGTACATTGAGAACTAGAAAAGACCTTTTTAATTCTGCTTTTGACAAAGTCAACCACTTACTCCTACTGCATATCCTCTTTTCCCTTGACATGATGTGTGGCCCAGGTATGTAAGGCACACATTATCCTGGAGGATGCGCAGAGAGGTAACCACAAATAATGCTTGATATTCATTTCATGTCACACTTTCAGACACACCCATTAGGGGTGTATAGTGTAGTGACAAGTAGCAGAGTCAGGAAGTGATCGTCAGTCTAGCTTGGGTGGCTCAGGAGTGAGTCATCCCATCAGAGAGATAGTTTCCTGTCTTCGGACAGAGCAGTCTGGACAAAGCTGTTCAGTTCATACAAGTGGAGTCTAGTAACGGATGACTAGATATCATTCCCAGCCTAGTCAGAAGCTGAGGAGCTCAAAGGAAGAACTGACTTTTACCATCTAAGCTGCTGTGCTTATGTTAAGAGCGAGAGCAGGGCGAAGGGCGCAGTGGAGAAGATAGACAAAGAGAAGTGCGACAGGTACTGCATTACCTGCACTATTAGCCGGTCACTGGGGACCGAAGTGTTGCTACTGTTTCACGCATAGTAACGAAACAACCAGAGGCTCGCTGGACTACAAGTCGCAGGGAGCAGCCCTTAGTGTTGATACGAAACCAGGGTCAGGTAGATCAAAGACTTTCGGCTAGGCCAAGCTGGGAAGGAATTAGTTCTATCAACTAGAAGGCCCTACCTCAATGTCAGCCGGGCAGTACAGCTTATGAGAAAGCTGGTGATTTCAAGAGTTAACTTCGCTTCACGCAAGTTTGGGACTCAACATATGTGTAAAGATAAAGGAGGCCTCTAACCTGCTCAGTGGTTATTTTGAAGCGCATTCTCCACCCCGACCAGCTCCCCGGGACCTGCCTAAACCATCAACAAGTAAAAGGTATGGAAAAAGAACAACTTGTTTAAGACTGTTTCATTTATCTGCACCCATAATCATCACCATAGACTTTGAGGGACCAGTCCCACCTGTGGGGGACCCAACACCTGGCTGCCAGGTGTATTATCCCTGCACTATGACATCACAGTGTTTATTATCCCTGCACTATGACATCACAGTGTTTATTATCCCTGCACTATGACATCACTGTGTCTATTATCTCTGTACTGTGACATCACTGTGTCTATTATCCCTGCACTATGACATCACTGTGTCTATGATCCCTGCACTATCAAAATCACTGTGTCTATTATCCTTCACTATGACATCACTGTGTCTTTTATCCTTTACTATGACATCAGTGTCTATTATCCCTGCACTATGACATCACAGTGTATATTATCCCTGCACTGTGACATCACTGTGACATCACTTTGTCTATTATCCCTGCACTATGACATCACAGTGTATATTATCCCTGCACTGTGACATCACTGTGACATCACTGTGTCTATTATCCCTCCACTATGACATCACAGTGTATATTATCCCTGCACTGTGATATCACTGTGTCTATTATCCCTGCACTATGACATCACTGCCGTTTTACTGTAACTTACAAACATTTGTGCATTATCTGCATGCTTCATTTTCTGAACTTGCCACTATGGGTGGTCCTCACCATGCCAAGTTTAATGTTATACATCTGAATACTGACTGTACCATGTGTATACAGATAACTGGTTATTTTTTTGCAGGTTTCCCTTGCAGTTTTTAGTTTGGGGCCATAGTCCTATTTGTCACGTGCAAAGCATGTGCAACATTTTGGTATCAAGTCACATGTATTCATTGTAAAGTCACAGTTGAGGCTTTAATGAGTGTATACAACATCTAGTACTTGCAGATTTGCCTACATATTTGTATAATTGCATCCATGTAGACCCCATCTAAAGAATTTTCCACTTGTACTTTGATTTTTGAGAAGACAGATTATGAATGCTAGGCTATAAATTAAAGGGATTGTCCAGTGAAAACAAGTCTTCAGTGCGCCTATCCAAAGAATAGGTGATAACGTGCTGATCGGTGCCTGTCCCATCGCTGGATCAGTAGATCGGGGGATTTTTATTCACAACAATGAACTTTTTTCCCAGTTACAAAATGGAGCAGTCAGTTGGATTCCTTAATTTCTTATAGGGCTGCCAGAAATGGCCGAATACAAAGCTCGGCAGCCCAATAAGACCCACAATGAATGGAGCAGTGGTCGATCATGTGCATTGCCGCTCCATCCTAATGTTCCACTTCCTGCTGATCGGTACTTGTTGTGCCAACAGTGGAACTTCCACCAATCAGTAACTTATCACTGGACAACTCTTTCAGTGCATTTCCTAATATACAATATATTGTATAGCAATTTATATATAACTTTATGGTGGTTTATAGAAAGAATCCATAAAAACCCACTATGGAGCTCTGGAACAAAATCATACCGTTATCATCTGTGTATATCTTCCTAGATTATTGTTTTACCTCTCTGGGAATCAGATTATAATTTAAACATGAGAACTAATGGTCCATTGTGTTTGTATAATACATTAACGTAGTCCTGGCTGCTAAGACATTGCGTCTTAAGGATATCAGCGTGTGAGCTTCCTTACTGAGACACTTCTGGCTGGATAATTAATATATCAATCATACAGACATCTATAAGCTGTGAAAACAAAGGTTTGTAAAGCACAGACACAATAGGGAACCATTCGAAGGAATTGGTTATAACGTAACCATTCACATCAAGCAATGCTTAACACAAATGAGGAAATCCTCAGCAATTACAACAAAAGCTGCTCTGGGCAGAATACAGAAAGAAATCTACTCACATGAAGATATACTGTCTTATATCATAGATATATGATATATTGTCTTGACAATTTCCTAATAATATTTGCAGAATCCTAGATGGGTGAGCCATAAATTATCACCATCTAACATCCCGTCTGTATGGCATTGCTCATAGGGGCACACCTTGGTGTCATGCACAGTGATTGAAGACCCATAGGCAGATCCAATAGCCCTGTATATCCCTAGAGCTAGGCCCTGAATAAGGAAGGGGGAGGGATAACCACTGGTCAGTCCCTACTGTACACTAAAGAGAAGGGGGAAGCAACTTAGCTTGAGCAGACTCAGAAGGGTAACACCAAACGTCCTCCAACAGCACTAGAGAGGAAGTAAGCCGACTGCTATAGCTCCAATCTTTTACAAGGGAAAATGTGAATATCACCGGCGAAGCAGACTAGGAGTCTATAAACACCCAGGTCCAGGTGTGTCAATTTGAGCAGGAGGGAGGTTGCCACTGGGTCCACAAGTCAGAAGGATTAACCCCTTTCTGACATCCGACGTACTATGCCATCCATGTGACCCGACACAATTTGACCATGGACGTGATAGTACATCATCGATATCGGCCGCGCTCCCGGAGGGTGCGTGGTCGATCACGGCTGGGTGTCAGGTGATTCTCACAGCACTCGGCACTAGGTGCCTGCTCCTGCCACTTTAACTCCCCAAAATGCTGCGATCAAACAAGTTTGCAGCTTTCCGGGAGCCGGCACAGGGCTGACAGCCCCTCTGCCTTTGGATCGGAGACCCCGCGACGTGACGCGGGGTCCCAATCGTTGCTATGGTGAGCGGATGTCTTCATGATGACATCCGGCTCACCAGAGCTAGGAAACTTGGGAAACTTGTTGATCATGCGCAGTGCATGATCAGCAAGTCTCCCTGTGTCAGTGCATCCCTGAGAGCTTCTATGGTATGCAGATGCTGCTTCATCTGCATACTATAGAAGAAATCAGTATGCAAAAAAAATGATTTCCCATAGTGAGACAAAGTGTAAAAGTTAGGAAAAAATTTAAATAATTGTAATAATTGTAAGAATATTTTTTTAAAAAAATCAAAAATCAAAAATAAAATCAATATATAGTCTATCATTAAATAAATATTTTAATGAAAAAAAAAAAGTCTAAACAATAAAAGTACACATTTTGGTATTGCCGCGTCCGCAACGACCCAACCTATAAAAGTGTCCCACTAGTTAACCCCTTTAGTGAACACCATTAAAAAAAAGAAGGCACAAAACAATGCTTTATCATCATACCGCCGAACAAAAAAGTGGAATAACACACGATAAAAAAGATGGATATAAATAAACAAGGTACCACTGAAAATGTCATCTTGTCCAGCAAAAAACAAGCCATGATACAGCATCATCAGTGAAAAAATAAATAAGTTATAGTTGTCAGAATAAAGCGATGCAAAAATAATTATCTTTTCTATAAAATAGCTTTTATTATACAAAGCGCCAAAACATAAAAAAAAAACAATATAAATGAGGTATCTCTGTAATTGTACTGACCCAAAGAATAAAACTGCCTTATCAATTTTACCACACACAGAACGTTATAAAGGCCCCCCCAAAAAGAAATTCATGAATTTCTGGTTTTTGCCCATTCTGTCTCCCAAAACTCAGAATAGAAAGGGATCAAAAAATGTCATGTGCCCGAAAATGGTACCAATAAAAACGTCAGCTCGTCCCGCCAAAAAACAAGACCTGAAAATGACTCTGTGGGCCAAAATATGGAAAAATTATAGCTCTCAAAATGTGGTGAAGCAAAAACTATTTTTTGCAATAAAAAGTGTCTTTTAGCGTGTGACAGCTGCCAAACATAAAAACCCGCTATAACGCCTCTTTCACACGTCCTGATATTTCTGGTACTGGAGATGTCAGTGTCCGTGTGTGAAATACTTGCGTGTGCTGCATCAGTACCACAAGGACGGGTGCCGGGGAAGAAGCGTTACAGTAAGCGCTGTTTCCCGGTGCTGGGTGCTGAACACGGCTCTCATTATTCCCCCCCTGCTCTGCGATCGGCGCGAGCATTTAAGTAATAAAAGAGACAACAGGCGGTGGCTGGTGGGACTATTACTCCCATCAGCTGCCACCTGCTGTCACTTTTATTACTTAAATGTAACTCTCATCATTCTCCCTGCTCACGCCGATCGCCGGCGGAGCTGGGGAGAATGATGACAGCCGTGTTCAGTACCAGGCACCGGGGAACAGCGCTTACTGTAACGCTTCTTCCCCGGCGCCGATGCATGTCACATGGATGGATGACATCAATGTGTGTTATGTGTATGCACGTGTGCGGGACGTTTTATGGCCCGTGCTGACATTAAAAAAACGGACATGTCAGCGTGTTTTGCCCACGGACACACGGTCCGTTGAAACACGCTGACATGTAAACAGACCCATTCACTTGAATAGGCAAATACCACTCCGTTCCTCCTGAGTCTCTCTGCATGGCTAAGTAGTCCTGTACAGCCACATATGGGGTATTGCCACGTTCAGTAGAAATTGTGGGACAAATTTTGTTGCCATTTTTACCTACTTGTGTGAAAATCTAAAATCTTTGGCTGAAACAAAATTTTGGTGGTAAAAATGTAGTCATTTTGTCCTCACTGCCCAATGGTATAAAATTGTGTGACACACCCATGGTGTCAATATGATCACTGTACCCCTAGATGAATTAATTGAGAGGTGTAGTTCGTAAAACAGGGTCACTTATGGGGGGTTCTGCTGTTTTGGCATCTCATGGGCTCTCCCTGGGTCATGGCACCTGCAAACCATAACAGTAAAATCTGGCGCTCTTTCCCTTCTGTTCTCGGCCATGCGCCCAAACAGTAGTTTACCCCAAAATATGGGTTATCAGCGTACTCAGGACAAATTGCACAACAACTTTTGGGGTCCAATTTCTCCTGATACCCTTGGGAAAATAAAAAATTGGGGGAAAAAAGATCATTTTTGTAGAAAAATTTTTATTTTTAGGGCTCTATGTTATAAACTTCTGTGAAGCACTTGGGGGTTCAAAGTGCTCACCACACTTCGAGATAAGTTCTTTAGGGGGTCTAGTTTCCAAAATGGTATCACTTGTGGGGGGGTTTCCACTGTTTAGGCACATCAGGGGCTCTCCAAACGCGACATGACGTCCGATCTTAATTCCAGCCAATTTTGTGTTGAAAAAGTAAAACGGTGCTCCTTCTCTTCTAAGCTCTGCCATGCGCCCATACAGTGGTTTACCTGCACATATGGGGTATCAGTGTACTCAGGAGAAATTGAACAACAACTTTTGGGGTCCAATTTGTCTTGTTACCCTTGGTAAAATAAAACAAATTAGATCTAAAGTAAATTTTTTGTGAAAAAAGTTAAATATTCATTTTTTTAAACATTCCAAAATTTCCTGAAGACACGGTGTTTCGGGCTATTGGTCCTCATCAGTGCAAAGTATGAGAACTGATTTGGCTAGGTGAGAGGCTAGGTGAGAGGCTCTGGACTGAGGTCTACGTGGTAAGGTTTCTCCTTGTGGAGAGTGACATACCAGCTCTGGCTTGTCAAAGTAAGGAGGCTTATTCGCCGTGCAATGCTCCTGGTATGTCACTCTCCACAAAGAGAAACTTTACCCCTTAGACCTCAGTCCAGAGCCTCTCAGCTAGCCAAATCATATCTCATACTTTGCACTGACGAGGGCCAATAGCCCGAAACACCATGTCTGCAAATTGAGATACTTATTTGGCTTTTATCCTAAGTCATGTTGCAAGACTCGTTAAAGGGTTGATTATGACTTGTAGGATCGCTACTTCCAACAGGTTGAGCTACAGATTTCAAGTCCTCTTTTTCTCTGAAGAGGCAATTTGCATATAAAAAAAAATGGTTTTGTAAAAATGAGAAGTCGCTGTTTAACTTTTAAACATTATAACTTCTTAACAAAAAAAAATTTTGCTTCCAAAATTGTGCTGATGTAAAGTAAACATGTGGGAAATGCTACTTATTAAGTATTTTGTGTGAAATATCTCTGTGATTTAAGGGCATGAAAATTCAAATTTGGAAATTGCGAAATTTTCAAAATTTTTGCCAAATTTCCATTTTTTTCACAAATTAACACAAGTAATATCAAAGAAATTTTACCACTATCATGAAGTACAATATGTCACGAGAAAACATTGTCAGAATCTCCAGGATCCATGGAAGCGTTCCAGAGTTATTACCTCATTAAGGCCAGTGGTCAGAATTGTAAAAATAGGCCTGGTCATTAACATGCAAACCACCCTTGGTGATAAAGGGGTTAAGAAGGCATCTGCAATGCAAAATGCAGAGACCTTCTGCAGCCTGATGCAGAGCAACTGTCTGTAGCGTCTGACACACCCGAGACACCTGGCTTGTATTGCTAATTGGTGCATACTCTGGATGGTACTGCTAATGGGGCCACTGTTGTAGGGTATACTTTATGGCCCGCACGGTATATGGGAATATTTTCTGCCTGTTACTGGATATGACTACACACTCTGGCCTGGCTCACAATCTACGTTTTAGTCCATCCACACCAAACTCGCCCAACCATGCCTTTATGGACGTTGCTTTGTACACCAGAACAGACAAGGGCCTTCCCTAAACCGTTCCCACAAATTTGGAAGCTACAATTTTCCAAAATGTCTTAGTATGTATGGTGAAGCATTAAGATTTTCCTTGACTCTTTCACTGGAACTGGGTGGCCAAAGCCAACCCCAGAAAAACAATTACGGTACATTGGAAAATCCCTCCTCTGCCAAACTTTGCAGGTGCCACAATACAGTCAGGTGGGTAATGTTCTTCTGGCATTCACCATCGCAGACCTGTCCACCTTTTGCCAGGCAGAAAAGTATGATATGTCACTCCACAGAAAACTTTTAGAGTCCATTTATGGTGTCTCTATCCTACTCCATCTGCCAGTTGGATGTAAGACTTTCATGCAGCTGCCCGGCCACGGAGATCTCAATGCACAGTTTTGTGGTGATGTTAATAATTGTAATCATAGAGGTTTGGACTCTGCAGTTATGAAGTCAGCAGAGCATTGGTGACTTTTCTGCCCTCCGCTCCTCAGAATTTGTTTACCCCGCTCTGTAACATGACATGGTCTCCACCGTGGCTGAGTTGCTGTGATTCCTTCCACTTCTCAATAATACCACTCATCGGTGATGGTGAATATTTAGGAAGGGAAAAATGTCTTGAGCGGACTCATTACACCGATATCTCTTATTACAGGACCTCGCTGATCTCTTTATGATCAGCCATTGTGTCACAAATGTTAGTGGAGGCAGATGGCATGGCGAGGGGCTGGATGTTATACACCGGGGGCAATGGGACTGAATGAAAAACCTAAATTCAAAGAGTAAGCGGTGGTCCCAATATTTGTGTCGGTGTATATTCCAATTTAATGCTTCAAATCCAACCGCAGATTTACCGTAATCGTGCTATCGCTAATGGGATACGGTCTTCATCTGTTCCCATTGTATGTAGAAATTAAGCGATAGGCGAGATTTAAACTGGACTTGAAAACAGATTTTTTTCGTCTCTTGGAACAATTGTTATATACACTCTGAAACATATTTTGCTTGATTACCAAAATGTATCTATGCAAGAAATATTCTACAGTAAGGAAAATTATATCTCGTTAAGCTCCGCTCACAGTGGCCAAGAAAAAATATAAATTACTTTCTAAATTCTCTTTTTCCATTAATATTTAATCTGTGCTTTGGAACATATTGTGGAAGAAATGATTTTATTAGTGGTAATTCTTTAAGTGACACAATTATTACTAGCGGTCCTGGAAGTGGGTTCTCTGCAGTAAATATGTTCTTCAGGTTTTTTTTGCGCAAATCAAAAGTAATAAATAAATGGATGTAGGAAAGTAATTTGTGTTTAGCTTCTGGAAAGTCTAGGCGGTGGCTGAAGTTTTGTCCAGCACACTACCGGAAAATTATAATATTACATCCTGGATATTCAGATAAATGGCCAACCACCTGAATACATAAGTAGGCAGGGTCCACTTGAGCAAGGCATGAGCAGCCCTCTCTTCTAGCTAATAGAGTGGGATTTTGAGCAGGAACGCCCTTTCCCCTATGACAACTACATGTCTTCATTGGGAATATGAAGAGGTGTAGTAGTCGTAAGACAACCGCCTTTTAATGTTAACCTGTCGTTGGGTTATTTGGTAATACTGCTCAATTAAAGTATTTAGCAATGTTGTATTTTTATTATTTAGCTAATGTACAATACCTGCCTTGGAGGAAAAACAATATATTAATGAACTTCTCATAGTCATTACCATTCGTATTCAGTTCATATGGTGTTCATTAACTATCCAGTAACAGAAGCTTGGGAAACACTATATTACAAGGCTAAATTAGAGAAAAATAGATCCAATTAAATGTGAAATTGCTATTTTCATGTGCGGATGAGACTGTATTATACCTAATTTGAGCTGAGAATTTATCAACAGAACATATTTCCATAATTCCCATCTGCCCCTCCTTAAGGGTTTAAATTCTCAAGTTCCATTTTCTAAAAGGCAAAATTTTTTTTGTTCAGTATTTAATATCTCAGATTTCTGCACAGTGTCTCACAACTTCAGCCTTCGTGAATGATTTCTTGTGCTATCTTCAGGGCTTCCACTAGGAATTTCGGGGCCCCATACTGACAAAATTTTTGGGGTGCCCTTGAAACTCTGCCCAGGCTCCACCCTAGTCCTGCCTTCTCCCCTATTACCTAGCACAGTCCCACCACCCTCTCTTGGGAAAACTCCTCTAATGCACCATGTCCTCACCAATCAACCTTTATCAGTTCCCATCACCAGATCACATACATAGTGAGTAGCTTTTGTTTTGGCCAAAAGATTTTTTAATCCACCATCGTGACTCTTCTGGAAGGGCCCTACTCTACTCTAACTTATTAAACATTTGTTAAAATACCCAACACAAATTTTGGTATATTTTTATTTATTTTTCAATTTTTAAAATGACCAATAATATCACATAAAAGGGACAAATACCACCACACCATGACCAGACCACATATTACCACCACAGTGTCCAAATAATATCACATATAGGGAATAAATACCGCCACACCTTGACAAGACAACAAATTACCACCACATGGACTCCAATAATACCACATACAAGGTACAAATACCACCATGCCATGACCAGATCACATCTTACCACCACATGGCGACCGAATAATACCACATACAAGGAACAGATACCACCACGTCATGACCAGACTACATATTACCATAACAGTGACTGAATAATAGCACATACAAGGAACAAATACCACCACACCATGACCTGACCAAATATTACCACCACATAGTGACCGAATACTAAAATACTGATCATTAATAAAAAAAAACACAATACTAATGCCATTATATACAAGAGATCTACACTTAGTATACAGTGTCCTTATAAAGGTAATACCATGATCACTAGTGACATTATACACAGGAGCTCTGTATATAGTGCCAGTGTGCAGGTAATACAGTGATCACTGGTGACATTATACACAGGAGCTCTGTATATGGTATCAGTGTACAACTAATACAGGGATCCCTAGTGACATTATACACAGGAACTCTGCACATAGTGTCAGAGTACAGGTAATACCGTGTTCGCTAGTGACATTACACACAGGAGCTCTGTATATAGTGTCAGTGTAAAGGTAATACAGTGATCACCAGTGACATTATACACAGGAGTTCTGTATATAGTGTCAGGGTACAGGTAATACACGGATCCCCATTGACATTATACACAGGAGCTCTGTGTATAGTGTACAGGTAATAC
>VIAB01011607.1:50849-64468 GCA_009801035.1 Oophaga pumilio
TTTGTACTCTTGCTTTGGCAAAACTAATGTGTATTTAGTCCTGCAATAAAGCTTCTTTGAATCTTGAATCTAGTGTACAGGTAATACAGTGATCACTGGTGACATTATACACAGGAGCTCTGTATATAGTATCAGTGTTCAAGTAATACAGGGATCCCCAGTGACATTATACACAGGAGCTCTGTACATAGTGTCAGTGTACAGGTAATACTGTGACTACTAGTGACATTAAGATATGAAATTCACCGCACACACTATTGTATTCAATTTTTGCAAAATGATTATTTATTGTGTTCCACAATGCTGAATAAAGTGCCGTGTAAAAATAACAAAGATACCCCTAAATTCACATATACCCGACGTTTCGACTCTACACGAGTCTTAATCATGGGGTACTAGAAAGAAATGAAAGAAGACAACAGGGTAAGTATTTACAACAAAACATCAAAAGTACACATAGGGTAAAATAAAAAAACACAATATACAGTATATACAGGAATATGTACAATGGATAAATATAGGTATAGGAAAATTACCAGAGATATGTCATATAAAGAGAGTCTGTTATTATAGTTATAATCTAAATGTATAAAGTAAAACTGAGAAGATGCAAAACTACTTCTAATAGTGGAAATAACTATCTCCTGCTCCGCAAGAGTAAATAAGAGGAAAAAGGAAAGGAGATACCTGAATGGTGGGTGGTATGGAATATGGGCACTTGTCACAGTAATGCAACAGGAATTGTGGTAATGGTTATGCAGCACTGGAAAAAATGGGACACATGGTAAAAAATGGGACACATGGTATGAAGTTCGCCAGTGACCATCTGGATGATCCAGAGGAGGTATGGGAGAAGGTGATGTGGTCAGATGAGACCAAAATAGAACTTTTTGGTATCTACTTCCTTCGCTGTGTTTGGAAAAAGAAGAAGGATGAGTACAACTCCAAGAACACTATTCTAATCATGAAGTATGGTGGGGCAAACATCATACTTTGGGGGTGCTTTTCTGTAAAGGGGACAGGACAACTGCACCGTATTGAAGAGAGGATGATGGGATCATGCATCGCATGATTTTGGCTAACAACCTCCTTCCCTCAGTAAGAACATTGAAGATGGGTCATGGCTGGGTCTTCCAGCATGACAATGACCCAAAATATACAGCCAGGGCAACTAAGGAGTGGCTCCTTAAGAAGCATTTCAAGGTCCTGCAGTGACCTAGGCAGTCTCCAC
This sequence comes from Oophaga pumilio, assembly GCA_009801035.1. Taxonomy (NCBI): domain Eukaryota; kingdom Metazoa; phylum Chordata; class Amphibia; order Anura; family Dendrobatidae; genus Oophaga; species Oophaga pumilio. The sequence goes on from VIAB01011607.1 coordinate 52,081, forward strand.
ACTTGAACCTAAGGGCTCATTCCCACTTGTGTGAAATACGAACGAGTACAATCCGAGAAAAAATCAGAATGCACTCAGACTAATGTTATTCAATAGGTGACATCTCATTTGCGATTTTTTTCTCATCCGAAATCGGACTGAGAAAAAAAATCGCAGCATGCTGCATATCTCAGACGAGACTCGTCAATGGATGCGAGAAAAAATCGCACAGAACTCGCACCATGCGAGTGCTGTCTGATTTTTACGCAGCGGTGTCCTTTGAAAAGCCGTCAATTCATGTGCAGCAAAATCACAATGACATGTTATAATATAAAAGATAGAATAGATATATATGCATAGAATATGTGTCTATATATATATATATGTCATTGACACACACATATGTAAATATATATACATATATATTTATATTTCATAGAGCTATATATAGCAGAATAGGCGATAATTCAATTGTCGGCTTCTGTAAAATCATTGCAGAACCCGACAGGATATGTCACATGGTTTACATAAAGTAAACCATTGCATATCATTTCGATTTATATATGTCCCTGACTACTAGTGTTATTAGTGTATGTGTGTAAAAATTTGGAGATGTAGGTCTTAAAGTATTTATTCATGGAAAAAAATTGCATAGGCTCTCGCACAATTTTCTTCACCGGAGAGGGAAAGCCAGTGACTGAGGGCATATATTAATAGCCTAGAAAGGGACCAAGGTTTTTGTCCCCCCCCGGCTCAAAATATCTGCCCCCAGCCACCCCAGAAAAGGCGCATCTAACAGATGCTCCAAATCCGGCACTTAGCCTCTCTCTTCCCACTGCCATGTATTGGTGGCATATGGGGTAATAAGGGGTTAATGTCACCTTTGTATTGTAAGGTGACATTAAGCCTGCTTAATAATGGAGAGGTGTCAATAAGACACCTCTCCATTATTAATCTATTAGTATGAAAGGGTTAAAAAACACACACTTTATTACACTCCCAATCCAAGCGAAGCCATCGTTCTCCTGTAAAAAAATAAAACATAAAAAAGCAACAATATCCCATACCTGTCCACCGTACAGTCAAGTCCCATGCCACAATCCAAATCAAGGGGTTAAATAATTTACAAGCGGGAGCGGTTCTAATGCGACCGGCCTGGCTGTAAACCACTGTGGAATTAAGGATAAGCTGTCTGCGCAGCCTCCCCTCCTAACCGGACATGAACTCTGTAGCATGGGACAGTTTCTGAACCTTTTCCTACGGTGCTGAGTTCACCTCAGGTCAGGCGGGGCCACTGTGCAGCATCAGTGACGTCAGCAGTAGAACTTTGTGACCGGCGGTAAACTTTTTCCGCCAGGCACAGCTGCTGGCTCAGGAACCGCAGCTCTCTAACAATATTCTGTGAATCAGAGGAAGGTTTTGCCGGGCTGTTATGCAGATGACAGCATGGCAAACATTGGATGTTCAGGCCCCCCATTCATCTGAATGGGTTCCCGGTTCGGGTGCTGTTCTGTTACCCAAACCGAACTTTATTTAAATGTCAGCCAAACCCGCCGGACCTGAACATCAAGGGATTCGCCCATCACTACTTACAATGTGATGTCATAAAAGTCTGAATTGGTATGATTCCCCCACAGTGACATATAGAGTATGGTGCCCCAATAGCCCTACACAGAGTATGATGGCCCCCACACAATATGATGGCAAATTAAAAAAAGTACTACTCACTTAGCCCAGATTCCATTGAAATACAAATGTTAGGCCGGGAGGGAGGTGCCGTTGAGCACCCCACACCACCACTACACTTCACAAACCCCCATAGTGCCCCATGATCTACAGCTATAAGTGGTATTCTATTGATCCAAGTCCAGTTCCTTTCATATAACATTAATTAGGGATTGGGAACCCTTACTTTTTTACATTACATGTTCCAATACAAGTTATATATGGAGTTCTGAATATGCAAGGTCTTTGCTGGCTATATAGACATGATTTTCCCTTTAGATCAGCAAGTGTACGGAGGCATGAAACCATTTCTAATGTGGGATAGCCGGCTTCACACATCAGTGCCGGTGGCTTTGCTGGGGCTACAGAATTACATGCCTTGTTATGTTTTCATGATAAGACTAGCAATGTGATAAAGTTCATTTTAAGTTTATAACTCTAGGTCATTTCTGGGGCACGATTTATTTCTCTGCATTTACAGCTTATATATACTGTATTCTGATTTACCTAAAAAAAATTAAACTGCACAAAATTTTCCTTTTATGAACTTATAATAAGTTTTATACTTATATCCAATCACTAATTTAGAAAATTAAAGCTGAATACCTGTTTCTTATAGTGATAATAAGGCCCTAGTTTATGGTCTGTATACACTATACTATACAGTAGATGCTAAAATATTTTTCCATTATATCAGTGTATGAAAATGACTTTAAATGATATGGTAAGATGATTGCAGTATACTAGTTTGAGTTTTCATTGTTATATAGTATTTGTTTTCTTCTCCAAAAGTAGGACAGCCATCCATAGTTGGGAGACTCTACAGGAAGAAGCAGTACACCGTAGACCTGGGTCAAAGGCCGGTCGCCCTGCCACCAACCAGTACTCTGCCCTGAACTGACAAGGGGCAGAAACCCCAAGACAAATGTATACAGATTCGGGTCTCCTTTTTGGAGAAGTGTTTTGTTTGCTTAGGTGTCCCAATTATTTTAGCAAAGCTTGTTAAAGTGTCAGACATTGACTTATTGGCTAACCACCCCTAAAATATTGCACTAGAGAGCCAGCTTTCTTCCTCCTGTTGCCCATCTTCTTGCAGGAAGCATTGCCTAGCCTATGGTTCTACCTATGCCATGTGGTGGTTTGCAGTAGGAGATGTAACAAGGTGGCATGGGGTGGTAGTTCACTAAGCTACAGTCAGTGAGCACCCTGGCACCTTGTACTTGAGAAGATAAATAAAGTCCTGGTACTGCTATACAGTTGGTTATCTCTATTCCACCTTCTCTTCTCCTTCCTAGGGCGGCAAAGAGACAATGACACGTCCAATGCTTTTTATAACGAAAACATTTACTTGCAGAATAGATGTCTTCAGGCACAGGTTATACGCAGCAGGCAGTCCTTCACATTCAGCACACACTCAGTCCTAGTTGCTGAACCTTCAGTCTTGTCTTAGGAAGCTGAGCTCCTCGTATGTGAATTCTGTCCCTTCTCTACAGCCTCTATTCAGTCCTCAGCCTCAGCTGCTGACTCTCTTCTTGTGCATCAGTCCGCACACCATCTTGACCCTGCCCTTGTCTCAGGCTGCCGGACTCTATTCTAGTACCCTAGCCCGCGCACCATCTTGACCCTGTCTTGGTCTCAGGCAGCAGGACTCTTGAACTCACGTGGACCCTTGACAAAATGTGTCTGAGAGCGCTTACACCATCAATGTTCCACACTGTTTCTTTAGGGCTGCTTAGCCTCAGGATGACACTCTCAACCACTGACTCTGGTCCCAGAGGTCTGGAATCTTCCTACTCTTGCCCCAGTTCTGCAACACATCTTCTATTTACTCCTTGCCCTGGGCATAGCTGCCCAGGCTCCTCAGTCTGTTCACTTCTTGCCCAGGGCATGGCTGCCCAGGCTCTGCTGCTCCCTGACTTCCTGCTGCTGTTCCCTTATCTCCTGGCTCCTTACTCCAAGTTAACCCATGCCTGCTTGTAGTCTACCACTGCTCTCCTAGTGCCTTCTGCTGCTGCCACCTAGTGGCCGTCCTGTCACAACATTCACTCACATGCACAACACATTTAAAGTATATTAGAACTCACATCTGGGGATGAGTAGCAGGAGAAGAAGAGGTACCATGAGGTTTAGTCTGCCCACAGATTCTCTGTAGGGGGGTGGTGTGGTTCATGAAAATGGAAGGCGACTGAGAACCTTGAGGAGGATGGTGACTGTGGTGAAAGCATGGTGCTATCATATAGAGTTGGGTGCAAGTGAGATATATCACGTGGGCAGACTAATCCTCAGAGAAGCGTACTGTATGTGTTTTGAACTGAGCAAAGGTATGTCCAACTGGACAGCATGTACCATCAAAGCTTATATTGTGTTTGTTGTGCTACAAATCGTGGTGACGGCAGTGGACTGACCAACCATAAGGTCACGTTCATACGTTCAGTATTTGATGAGTTTTTACCTCAGTATTTGTAAGCCAAAACCAGAAGTGGAACAATCAGAGGAAAAGTGTAATAGAAACACGTCACCACTTGGAAATTTCTCACCCACTCCTGGTTTTGGCTTACAAATTTTGAGATGTAAAAGCCCATGCCACAATGAGGCCCAAGGGTGAGTTTTTGCTGAGTTTTTGAGGCATAAACGGAGCAAAAAGTCCACATTTTTGGAGAAGATTTTAGATGGTTTCAGCTCAGTATATGCTCAAAAATTCCCCCAAACTCTCATTGTGAATACACCTGAAAATGTGTGAGCATTGTGCTCATTAAAGTATAACCATAAAGCTTTGTGCCCCATTTGTGGACGCCCGTGATTGTGATCTGCATTTATCTCCTCCAAGTTGCAGTAAAATCTTTGCTGGTTCTTCACCCGATGTCTTTGTCACATTTCTGCTCCATCCTGCAGTTGGGTGAGGAACCTATCCATAGCACCTCTGCACATTATATTCTGCATATTGTGTACAAAAACTGCAGAGGGCATTTAGTGAAATACTGTACACCAGGTACTAGCAGGGACCATTCATGGCTGCTCTATAAGTAAAGTAAAACCTAATGTGAACTTTCTAAAGCAGTCGCCCCAGTAGCAGAACTTTTTTTTTACAGTTTAATGGTGCCTTACTTTAAAGAGAGCCTTATTAACATTCTAAACTATCAAAAGTTTTTTTTTTCTTTTAGGAAATATGCAAATAAGCATCTTTTATTCTGAAAAATGTGTCTCTGGGGAAATTATACATTTTTTGAAGCACTTTGCACCATTGCTGCCTATTCAGAGCATGAGATGGCTTTGTGCCTGGACTTCAGTAACAATGCAAGTGCACAATTTTTTGCCATTTGTGACCTATCATTGTAGGATAACAGTTGTCCAAGCCTTGGAGAAATAACCATGCAGAAGCCAGAATATATTGTTTATAACAGTTTACCATAACAGTGTCCGCTACAGAAAAGTTGTGAAGCAATAAAAAGAGTCTAAGGGTGGGTTCACATTGCGCTAAGGCAGTCCGTTAGACGGACTGCGTTACACCGCGGTGTAACGCAGTCCGTTAACGCTGCCATAGACCCCCATTGTCGGGCGCATCGCGACGCATGCTGTAAAGCGGCATGCGTTTGCAATGTGCCGTCATTCAGTGACGGAGCCTCGGACGCGGGCTGCAGCGTCTGAGCTCCGTCACCGCTAGCACAGATGATTCATCTGTGCTAGCGGGTAAAGCATAACGCGATTGTGTTATGCTATATACCGTTACCAGCCCGTCAACGCTATGCGTTGAACGGGCTGGTTTAACGCAATGTGAACCTAGCCTTAGTAAGCTTGGTATATTCCTACTGAAGGTGGCTCTCGACCTTACATAATCATGTGACTTTTTCTATGGTGTTGCTTGCCTTCGTGTTTTAAACATGTTTGAATAAAACCAAGTGTTTATTCCTCTCCGAGGACCTAAGGGATCCCTTATCTTCAACACTGCACTGCTGACCTAGATCTGGTGTTAGTCTCACCTTGTGAAATGGACCCTCTAAGACCCAGGTCCGGGTGGGTACATGGCAGGATGGTACATGAGCAGCGAAAACGTGGCACATTCAGGAATCTTGGGAGCAGCAAGATGGATGAAGTGAACGTCAGTAGGGATAGAAGCAGGTTAAGCACGGTGTGTATGTAAAGGGATGGCCGCGGGGCCGATACACTGGAAGCTGTGTGGTGTTTTACCTCTGTAATGTCTATTGTTCTAGTGTGTTCTCCTCCCATGCGGGAGCGTACAGAGCAATTAGAGTCAGAGTCCAGAATCACGTCAAACAGTTCTGCTTTATTTTCCTCCGGACACAGCACATCCAAGACACCATTAGCACCTTTCATACGATACCAGCAAAACATTCTTCACAAGGCTTCTTCTTCTCCGCTGCCACACCAGAATGCACCACTAAGTATTGACCAGACGAGGAGCCTGGTGAAAACGGCACTTCAATTGCTTCCCCTGGAGACACTTCAATCCAGCATAAGAAAGACACATTTACTAGGTCATCCACGCCTCTCTGGGTATCCTGCCCGGATACTTCTGATGGCCCACTCGCTTCTATGCTTCAGCACGACCTCTTCTGCTGAGCGTTCCCACAGTGGATCTTCCACTGGACTACTGCTGTGTAAACCCACTCACTTTGGGCTCACACTCCGATGGTGAATCCTTCACCAGCTTCTTCAGGGGTTGCTGGTCCCCTCTTCTTCCTACCCTATGCTCAGGGCCCAGGAACGTGGACGTCCTCGCACTAGCAAGGTCCACCCCCGACTGGTCTCCTCCTAAAGGAAACCTTCCTGACAGATTCCCACTTGGAGGCAATCCTTCCCTAGCAAAAAGTCCCTAACCTATTGTGTCTATTGGTCTGGATGTGCTCTATGCCCCCATCTAGTGGCCAAACCGAAATACTGCACTGACGTATTTTTATAACTTCCTAACTGGATCTCTAACATGCCCCCATTAGTGATCCCTCGCAAACTACACTTAACCCATGAATATATACACTATCCTCCTAGTGCCCACCTCTAATGACCCCTAGGAAGCACTGACTACCTGTCACTCAACCCCCACATACGTATATACACAATATCTACATAGCATTATACAAAGCACACATATATACAAGTAAGCACAATTGAAGGGGATGAAACCTTAAAGGGTTAATACCCTCAACCTCCTTACATTCCCCTTCCCTTTAACCATTGCCGTCCCGGCAATATGGGCACTCTATTATGCATATATACAAATAATTATACAGTGAGGCACAAATCAAAACAAAAAAACTTTCTTTTAATAGAAAAATAAAAATAAAGTGTCATGAACTCCCCTTCCCTTTAAGGGAAGCAGGGGATTAATACTAAAAAAAAAATAAAATAAAACAAACGGGACTCCGGCTGGCGGCACCTTGGGACAGTGTCCGTGGGTTCCGGTCCCCACCAGCGAGAGACGCACAACAGTTTCTCCAGCTTCTTCAGTGGAACAGGCACTATAACTCATGCCGCCGCAGAGGCACGTCAGAGTCCGTCCATGAGCACTACGGCCCAATCACCGCAGTAGGCCTAGTGTCGGTGCTGCCCCGGTGCAGGGACAGTGGGACCCGTCACGCCCGGGGGTGAAGGCTCACTCACCGCTAACGATCCTGCTGTGCCGCTCAGGCTGGCTCCCATCTCCTGCAGGTACTGACGCAGGCGGGAGGCTAGGGTCTCCTCCGGCTCTGCTTCCTGCTCTCCTCCGAGGTCTCCGGCCATCGCGAGCATGGTATTGGCTCCTTCCTCCGGTCAGGTGGCGTCCGTCAGCTGGCGGTCACTACCTGTACTTGTTTTTGGGGTGCACTTGTGTTCCATCTCCGGCAGTCCAACGGGAACAGCTTTCGGGCACATTGGTTCCGGCACGGCTTGTCCTTCCGGCCGCAATTCTATAGGGCTACTCCCGTTCCAGGATGGGGCTCTCGTTGGTCTTACCAACCATTTTCCAGCATTAGGTGGGAAAGAGCGAATGTCCATCTCTGCATTCTCCTCCTCACAGGGGCGGTCCCGTCTTGGTTGACAGTTCTCCTTTGGCGTCACTGAGATGCCATCACGCCCACGAAGTGCAGCTTGTGGACAAGGACAGTCTTTTTTGGCGCCAGAATTCTCCATCTTGTCAGACGCCATCTTGAGATCTATAGCATCTTCCTCCATCTTTTCTTTAGTCAAGTCCGGTACTTTAGTCACATCTATTCTGTCAGTCACCTCCATCTCTTGGAATTTTTCAGGGGATTCCTCAATCTCCAGATACAGGGTAGCTTCCAATGTTGCGGCTCCCATGTACTTCATTGTTGTTACTGTGTCACTGCCAGAGGAGGCAGTGAGATCCTGCCGACTACGCCACTTGTAAAGGGACGGCCGTGGGGTCGATACACTGGAAGCTGTGTGGTGTTTTACCTCTGTAATGTCTATTGTTCTAGGGTGTTCTCCGCCCGTGCAGGAGCTTACAGAGCAATTAGAGTCAGAGTCCAGAATCACGTCAAACAGTTCTGCTTTATTTTCCTCCGGACACAGCACATCCAAGACACCGTAAGCACTTTTCATACGATACCAGCAAAACATTCTTCACAAGGCTGCTTCTTCTCCGCTGCCACACCAGAATGGACCACTAAGTATTGACCGGACGAGGAGCCCGGTGAAAACGGCACTTCAATTGCTTCCCCTGGAGACACTTCAATCCAGCATAAGAAAGACTCATTTACTAGGTCGTCCATCCCTCTCTGGTTATCCTGCCTGGATACTTCTGATGGCCCACTCGCTTCTACGCTTCAGCACGACCTCTTCTGCTGATCGTTCCCACAGAGGATCTTCCACTGGACTACTGCTGTGTAAACCCACTCACTTTGGGCTCACTATCCTCCTAGTGCCCACCTCTAATGACCCCTAGGAAGCACTGACTACCTGTCACTCAACCCCCACATACGTATATACACAATATCTACATAACATTATACAAAGCACACATATATACAAGTAAGCACAATTGAAGGGGATGAAACCTTAAAGGGTTAATACCCTCGACCTCCTTACATGTACAGAAGATGGACTACACTAAACTAGAATCTTGAATCACAATCCTAAGATACAGATGTGTGTCCTAATGAGTCTTGAAATGCCTAGGGAGATGATGTCACTGAGCCAACCTACAAAATCCAATGTGGAGCACAACAGAGGGCAGCGGATCGAGGTGAAGGGAGCAGTGGCTTGGATACCCGGGTCAGGTGTGTAACTCCTGGCTTGGTGTCTCCTCTTGTGCGTCCCACGAGAATACACAGTCTCGCAGTACTCTCAAAGTCTTCGAGGTGTTCAACTGACTCCATAGAGTGAGTAAAGATCCAGTCAGATTTTTTCTTTGGTCCTATACACTATCTAGCATATGCAGTTGGAAATCTCCCAGGGTATATATGCTGAATGCATTTATAGGCCCCCATCGAGACACTATTCGCTGGTCCGGTACACGTTGGCATACCTTTTCAATGCTGTATGAAATAACTTATTCCATACACATGGTTGAATACATCTTTTTTCAACCATAGGAGGTTATTAATGATACATGTTAGTGTATGCCTAAATAGTGGGATACGTTCAGCGATCACCCCAATGACAACCTCTGACACACAGCTGCGTTAAGCGCACAAAGCTTAAAGGGAACCTATCATGAAGATGTTAGAACTCAATCTAATGGCACAAATGTACAGGAGCTCTCATGCTGATTAAATCCATACCTTGATTGTAGAAATCCATTTTGCCATTTCTGAGAAATCCATTGTTCACATCATATGCAAATGCAACACAAGTACTTTGTGGTGGGACATTGCAGTTGTCCTGTCCTCCTTTCCTATTCCCCGCCCTCCTCTTGCCTCCTGTGTGAGTGACAGGTCACTCTTGTTTCAATGACCTGCTGCCTGCCCTGACCTGTCAGACACAGGTGGCCGGCGATGGACAGGGAATGATGTATTCCTCAGAAACTGCTAAATAGATTTCTACATACAAGCTATGCATTCAAATTAAAGCGCCTCTACATGCATACTAAGGTATAAAAGCCTCATGATACGCTCCCTTTAAGGAAATAGCAGATTTCTCTAGAACAATTGCTTTTGCACTGGACATTTTCAATATTACAGCTTTGATTTTTATAGATCAGTGAATCCCAAAGCGAGACGGTAGAACAGAATAAGAACCCCTGTGTTGTTATAGATTATGTTACAATGCATGGAATATGAAGCCTTATTCCAACAACCTGCTGTACTCGATTCATCACGCTGCATGGAGGTCCTTTTGGCCAGTCTCTCGGAGGTGTGTTTATGCCGGTTGACCGCCGCCACCATTTCATAGCAGTAAGTGATTCAATATGTTGATATGAGTCACATGGGGATTGTTGATGCACCACGCATTTCAGGCTATTGTGATCAGACATCGCACATAAACCTACTGCAGTCCATCAGTGCCGCTCGTTTGGGCATATTACATGCTCCATCTCTAATTATGTCAATGAGATGAGCTACCATTGTACTTACTACTTTGCAACTATTAATGCTGTAGTGCACAGAAGAAAAGCATTTTGAAACTTTTGATATATTGAGTAAATATTGTGTTCCTTCAATAAGCAAAGTTTTGCAAGTAGTAAATTGTCATGAACATCAGCCAATGAGAAAAAAATGTAATGCATGATGTAGAGTAAGGGCTTGTGCACACGTTGCAGATTTGGTTAGTTTTTGCCATGCAGATTTTCTAGAAAACCATGAAGCAATGCTGATGCCATCCATTTTTGACTTGCAGATTTGGTTCAGAAAATAATCTGCAGCATGTCAATTCTCTCTGCATTTTTCACCATCGACTTCACTCAAATCAGTTAAAAACGCAGGCTAAAACATGCCAAAAAAAGTGGTTTTTGCAGTTGCATTTGTCCTGCCAAGAGATGTGTGTAGCCCAGCTGCGCTCTGGAGCCACATGTTACCCTGGAGGATGTACAAAAGGTAACCCACATAATAACCTGATATGCATTCACACTTCACATTTCCCTGGTGCCACCAGAGGGAGCCCTTGGAGAGTACCTAGGTATATAAGGGTAGTGGAGGATATAGCAGGGGTTCAGTTCAGTTGAGCTCAGAGTGGAGTTCAGTCATCTGAGTCTGAGAGTGAGATCAGATCAGACAGTTGGAGACAGCAGAGAGAGCTTGTCAGACAGCCTAGCTGGAATTTGGCTAGCTGTAGTTTTGTTAGTAGAGAAGTGTGGAAGAAGCTGCCGTCTACTGCTACATGTGCTTATGTTAAAGGTTATAGTAGGACGAAAGGCAAGTGGAAGAAAGAAGAGAGCGTCAGAGGTTGAAACTGCATTGATTGCTTACCTCTGCTCTGCACTACCGGACACCGGGTCCGAGCTTACTAGCTTCTTCACGACTAGTGGGAGAAACCGGAGACCCTGCTGGACTTCAGGTCGCAGGGGCCCTACAGTGCTGATATGTAACCGGGGTCAGGAAGAACAGGAGTCTGGTAGGCCAACCATTAGAGACTTAGTTCTGTCCAAGAGAAGGCTCCACCACAAGGTCAGCCGGGCGTAGCTGAGAAGACAGAGTTAGACTTTGTTCTATGCAAGTCAGAAACTCACACACAACAGGAGTAAGGAGGCCCTACACCTACTCAGTGGGATTACTGGATGTGCATCCTCCACCCTGACAGCTTCCCGGGATGTGCCTGCATCTATACCATCAGTAAAGGTACAGAAAGAGACTGTCTTGTGTGTGTCTGCCTTATTGCTCCTGCACCCCTACACCGCCATATACCCTGAGGGATCAGTCTTGCCTGTGGGAGACTTAACACCTTGCTGCCCAGTAACAACACCTCAAAGGATCTACCCTGCAGCGCTGGTCACCCTGACCAGGAACCACAGGTGGCGTCACGAACATTTCTACAAACCTATAATCCCCTGTAAATATCCCCTTTTCAGTGAGTGCCCAGGGCCACGGACCGAGCTGCGCTACCCGTGACATCCCCCATTGAAATGAAAGGGCTCAGTGCCGAGTACCCCACAATCCCTGGCCGTGCGACTCAGATGCAAAAATGGTGCAAAAAGTTTACTCAACGTGTATCTTTACTCTGTAATTTCCAGAATGAAGGGTGTCTGTACGTAATCTTACACCGATATATACTGTAGATGTGTGTCACTAGTGCTGGGTCTTTTATACCAAGGCTCGAGGCTGGTATAGAGAAAAACTCAGCTTATTATGGAACAGATCTACTCAGAATGATATGTGCCTTTGTAGGGATGTGGACTGTCTTACCCTGTTCCTGCCACTGAAGACAACAGACGCTTCATGTAAATACTGTTGTGCGGTTTTACATGTAAAAGTGATGTGCGTCTTATGTAATGTATTAGGGTGATGTACAGCATGTGAAGTGTTAATGCATAATGTGACTATTGTATAGGATAAGCTTAGGATAGCATAGGACATAGAATAAGGATAGTAGGTTTTGCAAATGGGATAGGAAATAGTTAAGGATAGAACTAGTCCAGTGGGTGGGCACTAGTGCTGATAAAAAGGGGCATTTCCTGGTTAGAAGAAGTCTAGTGAGCCTTAGTGAAGGCCAAGTTCAGGTGCGGTGGGTTACTAGCGGCAGCATGTGTTGCTTGTTCCAGGCAGTGGGAGGCATTACTGGGATCCCGGGCAGT
>VIAB01011609.1:0-14090 GCA_009801035.1 Oophaga pumilio
GACTGTGGTCCTAGCTCTCTTCAGGTCATTGACCAGGTCCTCCAGTGTAGTTCTGCACTGATTCCTGATCTTACTCACAATCATCCATGAGGCGAGATCTTGCATGGAACCCCAAACCAAGGAAGATTGATAGTCACCTTGTTTTTATTCCATTTTCTAATATTTGCACCAACAGTTGTTGCCTTCTCACCAAGCTGCTTGCCTATTGTCCTGTAGCACATCCCAGCCTTGTGCAGGTCTACAATTTTGTCTCTGGTGTCCTTAGACAGCTTTTTGGACTTAGCGATTGTGGATAGGTTGGAGTGTGATTGATTGAGTGTGTGGACAGGTGTCTTTTATACAGGTAACGAGTTCAAACAGGTGCAATTAATACAGGTAGTGAACGCAGAGTAGGAGGGCTTTTTAAAGAAAAACTAACAGGTCTGTGAGAGCAGAATTCTTGCTATTTGATAGATGATAACATACTTATTTAATTCTATGAAATGTAATTTAATAATTTTAAAATCATACAATGTGATGTTTGGGTTTTTATTTTTAGATTCTGTCTCTAGCAGTTGAAGTGTACTTATGATAAAAATTACAGACTTCTCCATTCTTTGTACGTGGGAAAACTTCAAAATAGGCAGTGTATCAAATACGTATTTTCCCCACTGTACATATCACCCAATTTGGATCAGTTGCAAAGATGGCACTGACACTTTATGGACTAACAACTCATTTAGACAGACAGGCCTGTAATTGGGAAAGAGTGTTGCTGGGGACACTCATTTCCCGATCATTGGCCTATCTATAGAGGCCTGCAATCACCCAAACAATAAGCAAAATGTTTCTCTTTGTGTAAAATAGTTTTCAAGCAAGCTGAACAATCATTGTTCTCAGTAGCACATGTCCTGTATAAACTGATATGTGCTGCCAAAGACACAATGTTCTATGGGCAGAGATCGATTATTAATGTCCATTAAAGAGTCATTAAACACCCTCTAAGCAGCTAACATGTAGGAGACCGGCAGTCATTTAATGGTCAAAGTCGGTCTTACTAAATGGAGTGTAAGTGGTGGTGAATGTCCTCATTCAATTTTATCTGGTTCTGAAGTAACTAAAGTTTAGAAATGTATAGAAATATACTACAAAACAAATCAAAGACAGATGAAATTTCAAACTGCTTCCCTGAGTTAGATATATAAGTCAAAGGTACAGATTGGTATAATGTGTTTGATAATTCTGCTGTTGCGCCGCTTTAAGCTGTACAAACAACAGTACAACTGTTATAAGTGCCTCATAGGTGCTGAAAACAGCAACAAGTCAAGAAATTCATCTGGGCTTAGGACAAATACTCCAATTCAGAATTGTTTACTTTTTGATACGATTATATTGTATAATTCAGCACAAAACATTTTCCATTATCTGGAAATATATAGCCCTTTAATAAGGTACCATAAATAATTCTGCACTCAAATCTTTGTTCTGCATCCTAGACACTCAAAATTGTTTTCCTTTTCTTCAACATTAAACATAATATTTTACTTGGATGATACTATGTAATATTTAACCTAACCAATGCCTCATATGCACTACCAAAGTATGGACCTATACTGGTTGCTTTCATATTTTAATAAAATAGTTTTTCCATCAGATCCATCAGAGTATTGCATCCAGTGGAATTGCATCCAGTGGAATTTGTGCTGTCTTATGTAAGCACAATATGGAAGCTCATCAAGTGCTTATAATACAACATTCTTTGTGTTGTTGTACGGAGTTTGGGCATAACATCTTGCACTAAGTCATATAAACTCATTTAATAACCAACTTTTTAAGTTGTATTGTTACTTTAGTTCATATTAAAGAAAATGTAATGACTTAGAAGATGCATTCCCTTAAAGCAATCTGATGTTACATAGAGCATATAAAAAAGACAGAAACCATGTAGGTGGCAGTTCAATGAGGGGACATTTAGACATACGTGGTCTCCAAAAGAATTCATTTTCTGCTGCCAACACCTTCTAAAGAGCTGTAACAATTCATGTTTGTGAACGCCCAGCAGTATAGAGCATAAAAGAGGTGGGAAAGGGGGAAGCAGAAGGTTGAGGGCAAAGGCTGTTCATTGATATAATTGAGTGGTCTCCTAATTAAAATTCCTGCTGTTTGGGGAAGCTGCTAATTGGTCAGGAGGACTTGTGGTTGGACATGAGCTTGACAGATTTGTTCAGAATGTCCAGAGTAGGTGGATGGGGCATGATTAGATTGAACAGTGATAGAGGTGATTTTTTAAACTGTGATGGTGGAAAAATGTTTAAAAGGAAATGGGGCCCTAGACAGGGTGTGAGCTGAGAGCTGTTATGTTTGTGAAATAACAAGAATTCAAATCACTTTTGACAAGTGAATAGGATTGGAAATAATGTGGTCTTTTGAAAAGAACGAAGCACAAATGAGGAAAACCATGAGATAATGAGGTAGAAAAAAAAGCAATGCCCTATGTCAAGATTTTTTTCTGTGCCAGGTTCTTTTATAACTGGCTTCTGTTGTAACCAGTAGCCATTTAGCATTCTGTGAAAAAAGGCTGTTACTAGAAACAAGTGAATAAAGCTTGTATTTATCTGTGAAAGCTATACTTTGCAATTTTTTAAAATTATGTACCGTATGTTTATTTCATCATTAAAAATCCAACGTCTATGTATGGGTACATACTACCTAAGGCTTTCTACACAATAAAATATTGGTATTTACTTCTGTTAACAAAAGATATGTAAACAATTTTACATTTTGGCATATATTTGCTTGTAAAGTAGAGTTAAGCAAGCTAACATCAATGTCAATGGGGAATCAAAAATTCTGACAAAGTCAGGGTAACAAGTCAGGTCAGGATCTAGACACAACAGCAAAGGTAGACCATCAGCATTGAGATAAGCCAACTACAGTAAATGACAACTCCCAGCAGACTGCTAGGAATTTAAATAGGGCATTTTCAGATTGAGATACATTACTAATCACAAAAGATCAGAGATTGGCCCACAAATAGACTGATCAGCAGAAGAACACACTACGTCGATAGCACCACAACATCCAGTAACACCTATAGACTGTGCACCATCCAGCATAAAGATCTAAGGCAATTGGGTGGCACACATACTGCCAAGCAATGGAAAAACATCTCTATAACTTAATAAGACTGCCCTGTGCAGCTTCATCTATCACCAGCATTGACTCCGGAGTCAGTGCTGCAGCTCCTGGCAACAGAGGCACACATCACTGGATCATGGTCAAGTGCGTATGTTACAAACCCACTTTGAAAACTTAAGTGAAAACTAAACAAAAAGTTAATTGAAGTTAAATATGCTAGCATACTAAATGAAAAAGTAATTTCTGCAGTCCTACTTTCCAACATTTGAAAAGAGCCCAAGCATTGGTGATCCTCAGATATCATAACTCCTAGCTTGTGCTCTTGAAAGGTCTGCTTTATCAAAAAAAGCAATTTTTAAAATCTTGAGGTCCCAAGCATATAAAGAAGAACACCAATGTAAACATTTTACTATTGTCACATGCACACCATCTGTGAAGAAAGTCTCATTACAACAGCAAAGACTGCATATCTGCAACAAACTGTGACTGATAAAAAACATGCTATTGATTGATAACATCAGAGAAAGCTTTGGACTACAACTCCCAGAGCCTTTCCTCCTAGCTGCTCAGCCATCCTCTTAGGCGCCGGGATTCTCCCTCTGCACAGGATGGATCCCAAGCCTTGTCTTCTCCTGCGGTCTCCCATTCAGTCTCAGCGTCTTGCTCAGACTCGGGCTGTGCGTGTTGTTACCGCTGACTCTCCAGGTCCAGCTATGGTAACAAATAGACAGCGGTGAGTAGTCATTCCTGAGGCTAAATCCAGGATTCGTGCTACTGAGCATGCTTGTGAGATGGCATCCTCTCATTGGTGGTCAGTCATCAGCTGCTCAGGTCCTGTGTTGGCCCCAGATTGGCTAGCAAGCAAGGTCCTGTCTGACTGGACTTAGGCGCAGTCTATAAAGAGACCTTTGGGACGCCCGTCAGCGCGCTAAGATCACTTTCATTTGTGTTTACTGTATGTGTTGATGGAACAGTTACCACCCTGTATGCACATGTGCTGTTTCTGGCACTACTAGTGTGTTTACCATCAGGCAGTATAGGGTAGGAACTCCCGCTTGAGCCTAGCACCTCCACAGGGCGACGGCATCGCATGTGCAAGTTTCACAGACCTTGTGACAGGGCAGGCTCAATCACCAGCATAGTGGGGGTGAGTTGTAGGGACCCCAACTAGCATCTACCTGCTGCATCCCTGTGACATTTAACAGGATACAGCGTTCTGTCTTCTAATATATGTTCCACCGCTTTGTGAAGCAACAGAGCTTGCCATTTAGCCTTAGTTCACACCGGGTGTCGTTTAACCCTGTGAGATCTCAGGATCACTCGCAGCCAGTGTTCACCATTGTACACTAGCTGTGGTACCTCCATCTCCCCATGGTGGACCCCGGGTCACGTTCGCACCTTCTTTTAATTTATATTCGGTGCGATATGCAGACCCTAACACCTCCTCCTCCAAAACCAACTTCTCCACCATTACAGAAGATTGACTCTCCACTCTACTCTCAAGATCACATCTCACCACCTGTGCATTTGACCCGATACCATCCCACTTCATCCCAAACCTCACCACAGTCTTCATCCCAACCCTAACCCATCTCTTCAACCTATCACTAACAACTGGGGGTTTCCTCTCAAGCTTTAACCATGCCTCAATCATACCTATCCTCAAAAATCCCTCTCTTGACCCATCCTCTGTATCTAGCTATTGCCCCATATCACTTCTCCCCTATCCCTCAAAACTACTGGAACAACACGTCCATCTTGAACTGTCCTCCACCTCTCTTCTTGCTCCCGCTTCAACCACTTACAATGTGGCTTACATCCGCATCACTCTCCTGAAATTGTCCTAACTAAAGTCACCAATGACCTATTAAACGTGAAAGAAAAAGTGACACTACTTTGTCCTCCTCCTCCTGGACCTGTACTCTGCCTTTGACACAGTGGACCATTCCCTATTGCTACAGACTCTCTCATCTCTTAGCATCACAGACTTGGCTTTATCTTGGATCTTGTTATACCTAACAGACCAGACATTCCGCGACTCCCACTCGCACACCACCTCATCACCTCGCCCACTATCTGTCAAAGTCCCACAAGGTTCAGTCCTAGGGCCCCTGCTCTTCTCTATTTACACCTTCGGCCTCAGGCAGCTCATAGAATCTCACAGCTTCCAGTATCACCTGTATGCCGACAACACACAGATCTACCTCTCTGGACCCGATATAACCTCCCTACTATCCAGAATCCCACAATGTCTGTTGTTGTGAATACTCTGGAGGCGACTTCTGAGCTGGGGTTCCCTCCAGTGGTTGCTGAGGGTAATGAACTAATTGCTGAATGGCCTTCAGCTGGCTCTGAATGGTCTGATATAAGTGACCTGAGTTCCCATCAGCCTTGCCGGTAATCAATTGTTCTTCCTGGTCTTGCTTGGAGCTCAGCTTGCATTCCTGCTCTCCTTCAGATAAGTGATTTGCTGTTTTTTTTTCCTCTTGTTGGATTTTCCTAGCTGGTTTGCTGCTTGCAGTAAACTTCAGCCTGGTCCCCTTTTGGGGCCTGGCGCTGCAATTGTGCTCATTTTATGTTTGCACTTTTGCTCTGTTCCTTTGTCACTTTTTATTTGCTGAATTGCTGTGTATTACACCAGAGATCTGATTTAGGTGGTAGAGATCGTGTGATCTCAGATTTTTTGTTAATCAGAAGTGTTGGTATTTTTGTCGTTTTTTTTGGGTTGCAGTCAGAATTCTTTCCTATACTTTTCTATCTACACAGATTGGGCCTCAGCGTTTGCTCATACTATTTTCTGTCTGTCTCCGTATTTTCTTCTTGTCTAACCGCCATTACATGTTTGGGGGCTTCCTATTTCTTTGGGGGTTCTGCTATGGGGCAGATAACTTTCATCATTCTGCCTTTAGGTGTAGCTATCTCTCGGGCTGTGACGCGGCGTCTAGGATCACCATAGGTACGCTCCACGGCTACTTCAAGTGTTGGGGTTAGTTTACGGTCCTGCAATCCAATAGGTTCCAGCCTCTCTGGTGTATTGCTACTTTGCTATTTTTGTTATTTCTCCTCAGCTACCGAAACATAAGTCTGTCTGCTATTTCATCCTTCTTCTCTGATAGATTTCTAAAACTTAATATGGACAAAGCAGAATTCATCATTTTTCCCCCATATCACTCCACCCCCCCAACAGAGCTATCCATTAAAGTTAATGGCTGCTCACTCTCCCCTGTCCCACAAGCTCGCTGCCTCGGGGTAATCCTTGATACTGATCTCTCTTTCCAACCACATATCCCAGCCTTTTCCACTTCCTGCCGATTTCAACTCAAAAATATTTCCCAGATCCGTACTTTCCTCAACAAAGAATCTGCTGAAACCCTAGTCCATGCCCTCATCGTCTTCCGCCTTGACTACTGCAAACTCCTGCTCTGTGGTCTCCCCTATAAGACTCTCACACCCCTACAATCTATTCTAAACTCTGCTGCCCGACTAATCCACCTGTCCCCCACTATTCCCCGGCCTCTCCCCTCTATAAAACTCTACATTGTCTACCTATTACCCAAAAACTCCAGTTCAAAACCCTAGCCATGGCATACAAAGCCATCCACAACCTGTATTCTCCATACATCTATGACTTAATCTTCCGGTACTTACCTGCACGCAACCTCCGCTCCTCACAAGATCTCCTTCTCTACTCCCCTCTTATCTCCTCTTCTCACAATCGCATACAAGATTTCTCCCGTGCATCACCCCTACTCTGGAACTTTCTACTACAACATATCAGACTCTCGCCTACTGTGGAAACCTTCAAAAAGAACCTGAAGACCTTCCTCTTCTGACAAGCCTACATCCTGCAGTAACCACCGATCCACAAAACCACTGAACAACCAGCTCTACCCTCACCTACTGTATCCTCAAGCATCCCTTGTAGATTGTGAGCCTTGGCGGGCAGGGTCCTCTCTCCTATACCAGTCGTGACTTGTATTGTTTAAGATTACTGTACTTATTTTTATTATGTATACCCCTCTTAACATGTAAAGCGCCATGGAATAAATGGAATTATAATAATAAATAATAATAATGCTGTTCAGTCCATACATACCTGTATGTTTCCCATGTATCCCTGAATCTGTCCACCTTGAGTCCCAAGGGCAGCAGCTGTAGCAACTGTGGGCATGGAATCCCTTGTTTCTCTGCACCCAAAACCAACAATCAAAACCTGTCTTGCTGAAATTGAGACAATATAATTTGAAGCAACACATAAGCACATAAGACAATAACCCCTCTCTGCCTTCTAGGTCTGAGAGATCTCTCCAGCCCTGACCCATGTTTAGGTGCCTTCATATAACAAAGACTACTTTGTTGGAATCAATTTGTGAAAGTCCACACCACCTTGAAAAGATTAAGGAAAAAGAACTCAGAATCTTTTAGCCTGCATCTGTTTTTTTAAAAAGCCAAAGTTGTCAGCAGCAAGAAAGAATC
The DNA here is from genome assembly GCA_009801035.1 of Oophaga pumilio. Taxonomy (NCBI): domain Eukaryota; kingdom Metazoa; phylum Chordata; class Amphibia; order Anura; family Dendrobatidae; genus Oophaga; species Oophaga pumilio. Next base: position 7,594 of record VIAB01011609.1, read on the forward strand.
ATTCTAGCAAGGCTTGTTACAGTATGCACAGACCATGGATCATGCTGACACAACAAATGTTTACCACTTGCTAACTAACTTTCATAGCAGTGCAACCACAAGAACCAGACCTTCCACAACATCACTACATGCTTAGAAGCCATGTCTATTTCTGCAAACCCTGCATCTCTACCTTTGATTGTATTGCCCACATCTGTTTTTTAGTAATGTAGGCCTTAAACTATTAACCCCTTTTCAACATATGAAGTACTATTACATTATATGTTTGGTCTCTATATTTGATGCAAGGTCAGGAACAAACAGATAATGTTTATTAACTGACAGCTTTCCCCATCTTACAGCTCAGGTCCAAAGAGGCACACCATTCAACGTGGTTGTGAAGTGTGGGTGGGTTTTATTGTAGAAAGGGGCTAGCTGATTTTCTCTATAATTCCTGTGAAGAGTAGATCATGATTTTTGCTATATACTGCAATACTTTGATATTTCAATTATATCGTGTTAGCAATAGAATGAGCACAGATTCAAATCCTCTAAGGGGACTACAAAAATAAAGTAAAAAAATAAAATATATTTTTAAAAATATGAAAAAAAAAAAGATTTAAAAAAAAAAAGATTTAAAAAAATTGGATCACTGCTTTTTACCCTATTAAAATAAAGAAATAAAAAAATACATAATCATGTTTGGTAGCACTGTGTCCATAAAAGTCCGAACTATCAAAGTATAAAATTAATTAACTCTATCAGTAGATTCCATAAGCATAAAAAAGCTATCAAATCATCATATCTACCTCAAAATGATATCAATAAAAATGTCAGGTTCATATGTGAAAGCAAGCCTTCACACAACTCTATCAACCTAAAAATTAAAATGTTACGGGTTGCGGGAAAACGGCGACAAAAGCTACCTGTTTTTTACAGATTTACTTTCACTACTTAAGTAATATAAAACTATATAAGTATTATTTTGACAAGTCATTTTTATCTGACAATGAATACTGTAAAAGCAAGGACCTAAAAATAATTGTGGAATTGCATTTTTTCTCAAATTTACTACATTTCAAATGTTTTTCCTATTTTTGAGAACATTGTATGATAAAACGAATGATGCCATTAAAGACTTCAACTCATCCTGAAAAAAAAACAAACTTCATACACCTATGTCATTGGAAAACTAAAAAAGTTATGACTGTAGGAAGAAGAAGATGACAAAACAAAAGAGCAAAAGACAAAGTTTGCAATATCTGGAACAGGTAAAGCAATACAATTTTGAATTTCAGGCTCACACTTTTCCTTTAGATACGGCAATAATTGCTTAGATGAATTCTACTATTTTGTAGTTCCCTGTCTTGGGACTTATCCCTGAAAAATAATAGTCCTGGTCATGTCCAACTTGTATCCATTTACCTTTGAAAGGCAAGCTTCTTCCTTGCTTCTAAACATCAGCTTACCTCAAATTGTGGTCAATTCACTATTCACTTAGCTTCTAAGCTTTATTGGATAAGCCTGGAAGGAAGAAGGATGATCTCAAGCCAAGAATTTCTGACTTCCATAAAGATACAGGAAAGATGTGCATCTTTGTACCGTGTTAGCCAGTAGATAAAATATTTAGAATTGAGAGTCCTCCGTAGTTGATACCTTTAAATGGCTAACTGAAAAGGTGGTAACAAGGTTACCATCTTTTCAGTTAGCCATTAAAGGTATCAACCACGGAGGACTCTCAGTTCTAAATATTTGACTTTCATAAAGGAACTTAAGAATAACAGGTGCTTATGCTTGCACCCCTTTTCTAAAAATAATTACTTTTTAACAGTGAAAAGACAAAAGCTCTTTCATGTGGAATGTCAATGTAAGGAAATGTAACTTACACTTACACTGTGGAGTCAGTGATCACTTTTTAAGAGATAGCCCAATGAAACCAGGAAACTTCAGGGCCTAAAGCAAAAAGGAGAATTCTTTTCCATTGTTTAATCCATCTTTTCCTGGCAACTGTATTATTCAATCCTTGGTTTCCAAATTCAAAATTTGGTGAAATTGTTGCAAATACACTGGTCATATGAACAATGAATCGCAAAGCTGTACCTGGAACTTCCCATTTTGTCACTATTAACTCTATAAGTAGGGGCACTCAATCAACAAATTTCATTCCAAGTTTTACAAAAGTCAATCAGTGCATATGTTTTGGGTCTACAGTAGCAACAAAAACACTCACCAGTAATCAACTGGAACGCTGTTCAAATTACTCCTTAGAACTTGTCCTTGTTGTCTATGCTGTCTGTCAATCATTCATCTTCTTTTTGTCAAGTATGTAGGCAATTGATCTGTCTTTCCAAGCATGGTGCAGACTTTTATACACTGCTCAAAAAAATAAAGGGAACGCTCAAATAACACATCCTAGATCTGAATGAATGAAATATTTTAATTGAATACTTTGCTCTGTTCAAAGATGAATGTGCTGACAACAAAATCACACAAAAATCATCAATGGAAATCAAATTTATTAGCCAATGGAGGCCTGGATTTGGAGTCACCTACAAAATTAAAGTGGAATGTAATGTCTGTAAAACAAATCAAAATGATGCTCAGTAGTGTTTGTGGCTTCAACGTGCCTGAATGACCTCCCTGTGACTGTATGACCTCCCTACAATGCCTGGGCATGCTCCTGATGAGGCAGCGGATGGTCTCCTGAGGGATCTCCTCCCAGACCTGGACTAAAGCATCCGCCAACTCCTGAACAGTCTGTGGTGGATGGAGTGAGACATGATGTCCCAGATGGACTCAATTGGATTCAGGTCTGAATAGCATAGCTTCAATGCCTGAATAACATAGCTTCAATGCCTTCATCTTGCAGGAACTGCTGACACACTTCTGCCACATGAGGTCTGGCATTGTCCTGTATTAGGAGGAACCCAGGGCCAACCGCACCAGCATATGGTCTCAGAAGGGGTCTGAGGATCTCATCTCGGTACCTAATGGCAGTCAGGCTACCTCTGGCGAGCACATGGAGGGCTGTGCGGCCCTCCAAAGAAATGCCACCCCACACCATTACTGACCCACTGCCAAACCAGTCATGCTGATGGATGTTGATGGTAGCAGATCGCTCTCCACGGCATCTCCAGACTCTATCACATTTGTCACATATACTCAGTGTGAACCTGATTTCATCTGGGAAGAGCACAGGGCACCAGTGGTGAATTTGCCAATCCTGGTGTTCTGTGGCAAATGCCAAGCGTCCTGCACAGTGTTGGACTATGAGCACAACCCCCATCTGTGGACGTCGGGCACTCAGACCATCCTCATGGTGTCGGTTTCTAACCATTTGTACAGACACATGCAAATTTGTGGCCTGCTTTAGGTCATTTTGCAGTGCTCTAGCAGTGCTCCTCCTGTTCCTCCTTGCACAAAGGCAGAGGTAGCGGTCCTGCTGCTGGATTGTTGCCTTCCTACGGGCCCCTCCACGTCTCCTGGTGTACTGGCCTGTCTCCTGGTAGCTCCTCCAGCCCCTGGACTCTACGCTGACAGATACAGCAAACCTTCTTTCCACTGCTGTTGGGCACTTAGCAGAGCTTGGAAATGAAAGAGATGTATTTTATTTTTAGCATAAATTTTTCCAGAATAGATTGTAGATTTATAGAGTCCCTAATATGCCAAAACACCAGAACCCCCCACAAGTGACCAAATTTGTAAACTAGACCCCTCATGAAATTAATTTAGTTGTGTACTGAACATTTTTTACCTACAGGTAATTCACAAAACTTTGCAAATTGTCTCTTCAGAGAGGAAGAGGACTAGAACTCTAGTGTCACCTATTGGAAGTAGCAATCCTAAAAGTCAATGTCGACCCTTTAACGAGCCTTGTTACATGACTTAGGATAAAAGCCCAACCAGGATCTCAATTTGCAGACACTGAGTTTCGGGGTACTGCCCCTCGTCAGTACAAAGTGTGAGAGGATCTGGTTTGGCTGTATGAGAGGCGTCTGACCGATATCCAAGAAGTACTGTCTCTCCTTGCAGAGATTGACATGCTAAGCATGCCGAGATGAGGAGACTTAAAGCCGCAATGCTCCTCTGGGAAATATGAAAATTGTCTCTTCAGAGAGGAAGAGGACTAGAACTCTAGTGCCACCTATTGGAAGTAGCATTCCTAAAAGTCAATGTCGACCCTTTAACGAGCCTTATTACATGACTTAGGATAAAAGCAAATCCAGGATCTCCATTTGCAGACCCTGTGTTTCGGGGTACTGCCCCTCATCAGTGCAAAGTTTGAGATGATCTGGTTTGTCTGTACTTTATAACATTTAAATGTGAAAACAAAAAAAAATAGTTTCCACTAAAATACTGATTTAGAACCAAATTTATAGCTTATAAAAGGGGTAATTGGAGAAAATGGAAACTACAAGTTGTTATGCAATTTTTAACGAACACAGTGATATCCTATATGTGGTGGTACTTTTCTGTTTGAGCACACTGCAGGGATCGAAAGGGAAAGAGAACTACTTGGCTTTTAGAACGCAGATTGCATTTGAATAAATTGTAGGTTCCATTAGCTGAGTTCCTGAGGAACAGAAAATAAACAAATAAGGGATTACATATTGGAAAATTCACTGCTTAAGGACATCATCTGTAGCGAAATGAGTATTATGAACCCACAGATGCCTCACAGAAGTTTACATAATAGGGACATGGAAATATAATATTTAAGTGGTAAAAATGAACTTTTTTTTATTTGCTGCAAAATTGTCAGTTACACAAGGGTTAATACTTGAAACTGGACTCCATAATATATTGCACAATTTCTCAAGAATGTGGTGATGCACCATATGTCATCAGAAACTACTGTTAGGCCACACATCAGGGCTGAGAAGGAAGGATCGCTATTTGGCTTTTAGAGAACAGATTTTGTTAGAATAGTTTGCGGGTGACATTTGCGGAGCCCCTAAGGTGCCAGAACAGAAGAAAAACCCGAACAGTAACCCCACTGGAGAAATTGCACCTTTCAATTAATTAACCTATGGTTAGATTGATTATTTTTTAGCATCCATGCCATGCTTTTTTCTGCAGAATTGCAAATCTGACAATTTAAAGCTGATACAATGTACTCCCATACAGTGTACTGCCCCTTTATATTGTAGTGTCCCCATATAATTCGCCCATACACTGTAATAAGCTTCTGCTTTTTAGACACGCACACCATGAATTGTTAAATAAGCTCTCCCCACTTAAATAATGCTAAATGTGGCCATTTACTGCAGTTTAGGCACAGTGTGGCGCATTTGAATTTGGGAGAACAGATTTCACTAAATTTTATTTGAGTGGACAGGAGCCTTGTCACTTTTCCAGAGTCTATGTTATACCAATAACGTGGGAATGGATATTTCCAGTGACAAATGACAGACCTGAGTGAGGGCTGGTTTTAAGTTGAATAAGTTAGGGTTTTTATTGGTACCATTTTCCGATACATACCAATTTTTGATCATTCCCAGTATAAGGCTGGGATCATATTCTTGTGTTCTATGCTTATCACTTTCATCGAGATTTCTGTGCAAGTTTCACAAAAATGTGATTCAGATGAAACCCCCAACGGTACCACTCACTATAATGATGCAGATGGATACGCTTTAGACTCAGTTTGCCATCTACTCCAGTGGAGTCCATCTTTTTAGGCATGTACAGATAGGTGGTTGAAAAGAAGGTTAAAAAAGTGACATCACCAGAACAGAGGCTAGACGGAATCCAAAGGGACTCTATGTACTTCAAAAGAGAGTGGATTCGTCGGGGGGTTTGTCAGAATTTTTTGGCATTCTCACGGAAACCCTTGTGTAAACACTCAGCGGAGATCAGAGGATAATTGTGTTTCGGGACTTTTTCCGATTTTTAGGAGATAGAATGAACAAATAGATGGCAGTACAAGAATCGATCTTATTTTTATTTTTACGCAGTTCACCATGCAGTATGAGTAATTAGACGGCTTTATTCTTTGAGTCGGTGTGATTACAGTGATACCAGATTTATATAGATTTTTTTATGTTTTAGTGCTATCACACAGTAAAAATGTTTCTTTAGTCAGCATATTCTGAGAGCTTTAACTTTTTTATTTTTTGGCGAGCAAAGCTGTATAAGTGCTTATCTTTTCCATGACAAGTTGGAGATTTTTTTTATACCGTTTTAGGGTATATAACGTTTTTGCTTTTTAATTATTATTATTATTATACATTTATATAGCGCCATTTATTCCATGGAGCTTTACATATGAAAAGGGAAAATATAGACAGGTACAATAAACATGTGATAGACAAGGAACACACAAGTACAGAAGGAGAGAGAACCCTGCCCGCGAGGGCTCACAGTTTACAGGGATGGGTGAGGATACACTAGGAGATGGTAGAACTGGTCGTCCGGCGGTTCAGTAGACTGAGGATCACTGCTGGTTGTAGGCTTGTCAGAACAGGTGGGTCCTTAGGTTCTTCTTGAAGGTTTCCGTTGTTGGTGAAAGTCTGATG
>VIAB01011609.1:21091-39348 GCA_009801035.1 Oophaga pumilio
ACACCGACAGACAGGGGGCGAGGTGAGGAGGTGGTGTGTGATCAGATTTTTCAGTCACAGAATGAGCAAAATCAGAAATTTAGTTATGTTTTTTACTTTTTATTGTTTGCGCAGTTCACCATGTGGTAAAAGTGATAATACCGATTTGCTAATTGGATCATTACGATTACAGCGATACAAGATTTATGTATTTTGTTATGCATTGTTTCTCTCACAGAAAAAAATTGTGTATTGTTTGATGCTTTGCTACTTTTACAGACTAAAAAATGAATTTGTTTTTGCATCGTCATATTCTGAGAGCTTGTCTTTTGTGGTACAGTTTGACGTTTTCACTTATACCTTTTTTTTTCTACCTATGACTTTTTGAAAGCTTTTTATTCATTTTTTGTGTCAGTATGATGAAAAACCAACATTTTTCGTGTGTTTATTTAATTTTTTTTACGGTATTTGCCATACAGATTAAATAACATGACAGTTTTATAGATGGGGTCATTCTGGGTGCGGTGATATCAATTATGTGCGCTTTTTGGTTGTTAATTTTTGTTTCTTTGGATTTGTTCATTTAAACTCTATGTTGACATCAGTCTAAAAGTATCCATATGATAGGAAATCTTGTATGCAGCAAAACTTGAGTAAATGTAATAATAATTTATGGTTGTTAATTAGAAGCCTTAGAAAGCAATTATATTAATAAAAAATGACACATTTTATTTAGTGAATGATATTGAATGTGAAAATTAGCTATACTGAATGTAATAATCAGATTTTTTTTAAAGATATTGTCTGCTTTTTTTATCCTGTATGCAGTAGTGCTCACTTGTTTTTTTTTTCTTATTTGTGCTGTACTGATTCAATTAACAGATGGTGCTTATTTTACAATATGCTAATTCCTCATACAAGCCCATTGAATTCAGCTGCAAATAATTTCTTTACACCGAAACCTGAATTCACAGACCCAGAACCAGCTATTACAACTGTCATGGCATTTGGGAGTCTCACCATCTTAAGGTGCTAATAATCCAAGTCCTGAACACAGCATAATTCTATGTTGCATGCTGCATTTAGTTTACTGGTTTTATTTTTAAACATTTATAAAACAATAAGATAAATACCACTTACTGTATACTCGAGTATAAGCTGATCTGAGTATAAGCCGAGGCACCTAATTACACCCCCCAAAAATTGGGAAAACATATTGACTCGAGTATAAGACGGATATGCATTGTCCCTTCATCTCCATCCTGGAATGCACGGCCTCCTCATCCCCATCCTTGTATGCATGGCCCTCTCATCCCTTTCCTGGTATGCATGACTCTTCATCCCCATCTTAGTATGCATGGCTCCTTAACGTTATCCTGGTATGTATGTCTCCTCATCCCTATCCTGATATGCATGGCTCCTCATCCCTGCCCTGGTATGCATGGAATTGTCCAAAAGAGACATCCCTGCCACATTGGATGACTTAATTTCCCTGACCATCCATATCAACCTCAGGTTCTAGGAACTTTCTAGGGAGTTGGCACGTGAAAAGAAACTGCTTAGTCTGTCTCTGTTTTTCAAAGAATGCTTATTATTTGGCTGTCTAAGCTAGCTACAACCTCTGAACCCATGGAGCTTGACCATTTTAAGTTAGCCTAACAATGGCAGTAATACCCTCTTGTCAAAGGACTGTGCTATTATTAAGGTAGCACTTAAAAACTGACTCATATGTGTCCAAAGAAGTTTGGAAACTCTGAAGCTTGGAGTCAGTAGGAAAGGCCTCCTTGAATGAAAGTGATTCCTCTCCACCATTGATTCTGACAGTATCGATATCTTGTGGAGGTTCATGGTTAGCTGAAACAGCTTACCTACATTCCAGTCCAGCTGGAAATTTCATGCAGTAGAAAGTGGTAGATTGGTACCAAATTCCCATTTGATACCTCGGCAATATATTGCTGGTATCTTTCGTCCATGGGAGACTCCAGTCACCAAAGAAGTAGAGCTCCGTATATGAATGCTACACAGAGAGAATATTTCCTTCTACTGTATGTGCTTACTGGGCTGTTCTATACTCTTTTCCTGGGCATTAAATGGCTAAATGTTCATGAACCCGTTTTTGACTGTAGATACGAAGAGGTGCTCTGATCTGGATCGTCCTGTCATGCAAAGTGTCTAGTTCCTGTATGTCCTGTGCAATTGCAGGCTAACAAATCTAATCTCCTGGGTCTGCCTTCGGCTTATTAGTCCTATGTGGATGTCTTTGATAAGAAAGAAGCAGAGACATTACCTTCACAGTAGACAGTACGAGTGTCTCATTGACTTGCTGCCTCGATCATCACTTCCTTGATGTCGCATATGTTCCTCTGTTGCAATCGGAGACCCTAGCCATGTCAGATTAGATGAAAGAAAATCTGGCAAGGGGATTCATTAGAAGTTGTCTTTGCCGGTGGGAGCTGGCTTCTTTTTTATTCAGAAGAAAAATTGTTCCCTTCAGCCGCGTATCGATTATGGAGGTCACAACCAGATCACGATCAAGAAGAAATATCCACTGACCCTGATTCCAGAATTGTTTGATTGCTTAAGAGGTGCTAGAATCTTCACCAGGTTGGACTTTAGAAGAGTATATAATCTGATTCGCATACATCAGGGAGATGAGTGGAAGACCGCTTTCAATACCAGAGAAGGCCTCTACGAATACCAGGTTATGCCGTTTAGGCTCAGTAACTTTCCTGTTGCTTTCTAACAGTTCGCGAATGATGTCTTCAGAAATCTTCTTTACTCCTGCATGGTGGCATACCTGGACGATATCCTGTTTTTCTCTCCAGCCCTGCCTTATCACAGAGGAATATTTGTCTAATCTTGCAGAGACTCAGAGAAAATTGCCTCTATGTCAACTATATGCAAACTTCAGAGGCTGAAGATGGATCTGGAGAAGGTGTCTTCTACTCTCAATTGGCCACATTGAGATGGTATAACGCTGTTTGCACACGTTGCGGATTTGTTGCGGATCCGCAGCGGATTTTCCTCTCGGAATCGCTGCAGATCCACACGTGTTTTACAGTACAATGTTAAGCAATGGAGAAAAATAATTGCTGTGCACATGCTGCGGAAAATTCCGCACGGAAACTGCAGCGGTTTATTTTCCGAAGCATGTCAATTCTTTGTGCGGATTCCGCAGCGTTTCTACACCCATTTCATTATAGAAAACTACAGGAAAATCCGCATTAAATCCGCACAAAATCTGCACAAAAAATGCACGGATTTTTACCTGCAGATTCTGCCAAGAGATGCAGAAGCCGCTCAGGAAATTCCTGAGCCTAATCCGCAACGTGTGCACATACCCTAAAGATTATTTAGCGATTCTTGAGATTTGACAACTTTTGACGTCAGTTTCCTCCTCATTTCTTGTCCCGAACGGCTCCTATTTCTGCAATGATTTGCAAGGATGTCAATCTACAGATCTGTACTCCGATAGCTGAGGGGGCATTTCTTTCACTAAAACAGGCATTCTCTTCTGCTCCCATGTTACACAGACCTGAGCAAAGCAAACAATTATTACTGGAAGTGGTCGCTTCGTAGTTAGGAGCAGGGGCAGTTATCACACAGAAGTCTTCCTGTAGTTGTAAGATAAATTGCGGGATATTTTACAAGATTTCCTTTTCTCCCCAATGAATCTATTTGATTGTGACCAGAGAGTTGTTGGTGATTAGGATGGTCGTAGAGGAATGGCGTTGCTTACTTGAAAGCAGAGTCCATCTGGTCATCACACTCACTGATCACAAGAACTTGGCCTACCTGACAAACACTGAAAACATGAAAAGCTAGATGGTTGCTGTTCTTCGCCGTCTTTTGTTTCATCTTGAATCTGTGTCCAGCCAACAAGAACGTCAAGGTAGATTTGCCCTCCAGGACCTTTCTACCTCCTGACCAAGAGGAACAACCCCCTGCATGTTATTAAATCCTTAAGGATGGTGACTGTGGCTCCGGTGAACTTTTCTCAAATACTTATTATTATTATTAATATTATTTATTTATGTAGCGCCATTGATTCCATGTTGCTGTACATGAGAAGGGGTTACACACAGATTACAGATATCACTTATGGTAAATAAACTAACAATGACAGACAGATATTGAGGGGAGAGAGGACCCTGCCCTTGCAGGCTTACATTCTACAGGATGGTGGGGAAGGAGACAGTAGGTTGGGGGGTTGCAGCAGCTCCAGTGATGGTGAGGCGGTAGCTCCAGTGGTGGTGAGGAGGCAGAGGGGATCATTGCAGGCTGTAAGCTTTCCAGAAGAGGTGGGTTTTCAGGTTCCGTCTGAAGGATCCGAGTGTGGTTGATAGTCGGACGTGTTGGGGCAAAGAATTCCAGAGGATGGGGGCTATTCGGAAGAAATCTTGGAGGCGGTTAGGTGAGGAGCGAATAAGTGTGGAGGAGAGAAGGAGGTCTTGGGTGGATCAGAGATTACGTGAGGGAAGATATCAGGAGATTAGTTCAGAGATTTATGGAGGAGACAGGTTATTTATGACCTTGTAGGTCAGTATTAGTAATTTGAATTGGATACGTTGAAGGAGTGGGAGCCAGTGGAGAGATTTGCAGAGGGGAGAAGCGGAGGAGTAGTGAGGAGAGAGAGGAATTAGTCGGGCAGCAGAGTTAAGGATGGACTGGAGAGGTGCGAGGGTGTTAGCAGGGAGGCCACAGAAAAGGATGTTGCAGTAGTAGAGACGGGAGATGATGAGGGCGTGCACAAGCATTTTAGTAGAGTGAGGGTTGAGGAAGGGACGGATTCTGGAAATATTTTTGAGCTGGAGGTGGCAGGATGTGGAGAGAGCTTGGATGTGCGGTTTGAAGGACAGTGCAGAGACAACGGTTACTCCAAGGCAGCGAACCTCCAGTACGGCGGAAGGAGTGATGTTGTCAATTGTTATAGATAGGTCAGGTTAGGAAGATCTGTGAGATAGGGAAAGATGATCAGTTCAGATTTGTCCACATTCAGTTTGAGGAAGCGGGAGGAGAAGAAAGAGGATATGGCTGATAGACACTCTGGGATTTTCGAGAGCAGACTTTAGTCACGGGATCAGATAAGATGCAAGTTCTGCAGTGGGGGAACTCTTCTAAGTTGGCTGGTCATGCTGGGCAGAAGAAGACTACTCAACTCATTTCTCATCATTATTGGTAGGCTATGATTAGAAAAGTTATTCTGGAGTTTGTTTCAACCTGTCCCTCTTGTGCTCATAACAAGACCCCCTAAGCATCTCCTGTTCTGGTATCTTCCACTTTCTGTTCCTTCAGCTCCCTGGCAGCACATCTCAATGGACTTTATTACGGACCTTCCTGTGTCCTCAGGTTGCTCTCTCAATTGGGTCGTGGTAGACAGCTTCTCAAAAATGCCTGGTCTTCCAACTGAGCCGAGCTTGCTGAGAGGTATATGCAGCACATCTTCCATCTTCATGGCTTTGTGCTTCATATTGTGTCCAACAGGGGCATCCAGAACACTTCCAGGTTTTTGAGAGTTATTTGTAAACTGTTAAATGTTAACTTGGACTTTTCATCTGCATACCATCCCCAATCCAACGGTCAGGTGAAGAAAATCTACCAAATCCATTCCAAGTTTCTGTGGAATTTTATGAATGTGCACAACAAAAACTGGGTCAAGCTGTACCTTGGGCAGAATTCTTTTATAATAGTTATGCAAATGAGTCTTTTGCAAAATCACCATGCTTCATTGTTTAAGGTCACCAGCTTGGTATTCTTCTTCCAGTGTTTACCGCTTCTTGTGTCTCTGCAGCTGATGCTATCTTTGAAGAATTCTCTAAAATCTGGAGGGATACCAAAGCCATTCTGGAGATGTCCTCCGACCAGATGAAGAGGCATTTTGACAAGTGACGTTTGAATCGACCAGTCTTCAAGTTGGGTCCCAAATTCATCAGTCCATTCGAGGTCCTCAGAAAGATCAATGTGGTGTCTAATAAATTGAATCTCCCAGGTTCATTGCATGTGCCTAACTCCTTTCATGTTTCCCTTCTCAAGCCAGTCTGGTTAAAAGGAATCTGTCACCCCATTTTTGCCCTATGAGAAAGGGCCACCGGCATCAGGGGCTTATCTCCAGCATTCTGTAATGCTGGAGATAAGCCCCCAATGTCACCTGAAAGTGAAGAAAAACGAGTTATATTATACTCACCCAGGGGCGTTCCGCCGTCTGGTCAGGTCCGATGGGCATCGCGATCTCGTCCGGGGCCTCCCATCTTGTAGCGAAGCCGGCCTCTTGTTTCCGTCCCGTCGCGGCTCCTCCGCAGGCGCACTGCTCTGCCCTGGTGAGGGCAGAGCAGAGTACTGCAGTGTGCAGGCGCTGGGAAAGGTCAGAGAGATCCGGCTCCTGTGCACTGTAGTACTCTGCTCTGCCCTCACCAGGGCAGAGCAGTGTGCCTGTGCAGGAGCCACGATGGGACGGAAAGAAGAGGCCAGCTTTAAAGTCCCTTCTTTAAAGATCCGGGTGCCACTTCTGTGCTTGTCAGCTCTGAGGATTTATTCAAGGTAGAGAGCATCCTGGCTATGAAGAAGGTGAGATGAAAAACCTTTTTTCTTGTGAATTGGAAGGGGTTTGGTCCTGAAGAAAGATTGTGGGAACCCAAAGAGAATTTCCATGCCCCACTTCTTCTGGGGAGATTAGTTGTGAACTTGAAGAAGAAAGTGTGTAAGGGGGGTTTCTGTAATGCCGGCATCCCTTCATGCCTTCACTCTTCCCTCCTTGCAGGAACACTGACTTACTTACTGCCCAGGCTGCCCTGTGGTTTCCTATGCTCCTCCTCCCACATCCCAGCCTCGGCACATGCAGCACTGTTACCCTGGCAAAGCACATAGGGTGCATCCATCAGCACTCTCTGTTACATAAAGATACAATGTTCAAAATCCTATTTGTCCCCAGCCAATAAGTGGGAGGCCCTTGGTACATAAGTCACCTCCATCTGTACGACGTACCTGAGCAACAATTGTAGTTAATCAGCGTGCAAGCTGCTAGCCTTGTTATCAGGTCCCTGTACCAGTACCATATCGGGTTTCCAGTATCTGTCTCATCTGAAACAATCCTGAAAACGCAGTAGCTTAACCCGAAACTGCTTCAGCGGTACCTAAACATGCAACCACGGTAAGTGAAATTTAAACCACACCTACAGTACCTCAGCCTGAGACCTCTCCACCTATACAGGAATCTAAATACTTTTTTTTGTTCCTGAACCTTAAACCGCACCTGCGGTATCTGAGGCAGAAACCGCTTTGGAGTTATGTGAACCAGCACTTGTGCTTACTATCCTGTCCTGTCTGTATTAGCACTACGATTCATTCCACCACTATTCGGCCCTACAAGTCTGTGTCTACTGTTCAGACCCATGAGGTCATCTGATACAGTACTGGGATCTGTCCTGGAGTAGCACCTGGTGTCCACCTGTGGCTCAAGTCTAACCACACCATCAGGGGTTCTAGTGAAAACCCAGGTAGTTGCACAGCTCCTCCCCTCAAGTCTCTCCCAGGTTTCTGCCTGAATGTAATCTTAAACTAGATCAGATTTTCAATCAAGTTGGTAAAGTAAATAGAATCAAATGAAATCAATGAGTTAAAATTATCAGTGTTAGGAGTCGAGTTCCCGCTTCTGCACAAGGGGAATCTCGAACCATCCCTGCTGCGGTCTCCGATCCGTCTCCGGCAGCAGTGGACTCTGCTCAGCAGAGACGTCGGTCCCAGCGTCTCGCCTAGTCTAACATTGTGCAGAGGATTAATGCTGCCTCTCCAGGTTCTGCTATTGTAGCCAGTACTGGTCAGCAGCGAGCAGACGTCTTTAGGGCTAAGTCCTGCGTTTCCCCTTCTGAGCATGCCCAGGGTAAGATCTCTCATTGGAGATCAGGGGTCACATGCTCAGGTACTGCAGCAGCTCCTATTGGTCCACCAGGAAGGTCCTGAAACTACATTTGTTCTGGAACAGTTTCTCATTGGTCCTTTTCTGGCAGGTCCTGTAGTTGCAACTATAAAAGGGTTGCATGGCCCGGCGGCCATGCGCTAGTATCAATTGCATTGTGCTTTGCGCCAGTGTGATCATGCACGCATGTGGTTAGGGCTCGGCTGAAATAAGCCCCTAGAATACCGGCACCTCCGGTGAGGAGATTTGTATGCACGTGCTCAGGGCCTGGCTGAAATAAGCCCCTAGAATACCGGCTTCCCCGGTGAGGAGTTGCTTGTTTGCGTTGCTGAATGCATGATCATGGACTGCCATCCGCACAGCAGTTATCTGTGAATCCCTGTGGTGTTAACAGGACACAGTCTCTATCTCTGCATCTCTACCTCAGCGACTCTGTGGTGTAACAGAGTTCGCTTATACTGCCATATAGTGCTACAGCATCTATGTCTGCGACTCTGTGAAGTAACAGAGTTCGCTTACACCGCCATCTTACTAGCAGCAGGCTCTGCCTGCACGGTGGACCCCGGGCTGCGAATGCACCTATTATTTCTATTTATTTTGTGCGTTCCGCCAGCCCTAACAATTAGTCTCTGTAATTTTTTAAATGAGGAAAATGATCCAATATCCCAAGGCTATGAGTGACAAAAGTTTATAAAACTTTGCTTTCAGTATCTAGTAACTTACTATTTCTGGTAGTTGTTGTTAAGTCCTGCACATTGGCTTGGAGGAATTTTAGCCAATTATTCTTTACAAAACAGCTTCATCTCTGTTATGATGATAGATTTTCTCCCATGAACATCTTGCTACAGGCCCTTCCACAACATTTTTATATGACTAAGAACAGGAAATTGACTTTGGCATGTATAATGGCAAATGGCATTTTGTATAATTTAGAATTCATTCTTCAATGATGGCAAGTCCTCCGGACCAGATGAAGCAAAAGAGGTACAAACGATAATACTACTACTATGCTGTTACGCAGTATTTGTTTTCTCCAAACACAATGCTTCTGATGTAAAGCAAAAAGTTCTATTTTTATCTTATCCATTCAGAAAGCATTGTTCCAATAGCCTTTTAGATTTTTCCAGGGAATTTTTAGCAAACTGCATACTTTCAGCAATGTTCCTTTTAGAGCAGGGGTCTCAAACTCGGCAGAGTAAATGGGCCGCACATAAAAAAAATTTAAGCTGGCAAGCCGCATTCCTTTCAAACTTAATACAGTACAAAATTATTGTTAAACAATAATCCCATTTAAGTAGTAATATGCCCCATCATGATCCCCTTCATGCAGAAATATGCCCCATCATGATCCCATTCATGTAGAAATGTAGAAATTCCACCACCTCCATCATTTCATCCTCCCCATCACCCATCATTGCCCTCTCCCCCACCACCATCGTTGCACTCTCCCCATCACTCCCATCATTGGCCCTCTCTCCACCACCGCCATCATTGGCCCTCTTCCCATCACTCCCTTC
Source organism: Oophaga pumilio (assembly GCA_009801035.1). Taxonomy (NCBI): domain Eukaryota; kingdom Metazoa; phylum Chordata; class Amphibia; order Anura; family Dendrobatidae; genus Oophaga; species Oophaga pumilio. Next base: position 30,500 of record VIAB01011609.1, read on the forward strand.
ATTGGCCCTCTCACCATCTCTCCCATCATTGACACTCTCCCCATCATTGGCCCTGTCTTCATCACTGGCCCTCTCCCCATCACAGGCCCTCTCCCCATCATTGGCCCTGTCCCCATCACTGGCCCTCTCCTCATAACTCCCATCATTGGCCCTCTCCCCATCATCGCCATAATTGGCCCTCTCCCCATCACTGGCCCTGTCCCCATCACTCCCATCATTGGCCCTCTCTCCATCATTGACCCTCTCCCCATAATTGGCCATCTCCCCATCATTGGCCCTCTCCCCATCACTGGCCTTCTCTCCATCACCGCCATCATCTCTCCACAGCAGCCATACTCAGCACACACACACACCAGACACACACACTCACCACACACACACCACAGCAGCTTCAATGGCACAGCGGCCACACTCACCTTTCTGCGCCACCAGCAGATTCCTTCCTCTCACTTCCTCTCACACATTGGCCGCACCGCTCAATGTGTGAGAGGAAGCTAGCGTGAAACATGTGGTACACCGCGGGCTGCAGATGCCTGCCTCACGCCACGTGTTTGAGACCTCTGTTTTAGAGAGTAGTTACCTTCTCACAATTCTGCAATTCACACCATAGTTGTTCGCCTGATGGTGAACTGATGAAAATAAACTATAATGAAAAAATTATGGCACTTCCATTTGTGATAGGGAAATCCAGTGAATTGATTTGATCAATGAATTTAATTGCAATCACATCATATTATTTTTGATTGGAATCTCTTCTGATCTAACGGCCACGTGCTGTAAAAGTTTAAGCTGTGTTATGAATAGTGAAGTGTCTAACATTATATTTATTGATTCGACATATGGCATTAAAGATATAGTAGAGCAGGACATATTTCTCTGTGTACTGCATATGGGAATCATCCTAGTAGTGAGTTTCCAAAAGCTAGTTCAGGGACAGTTTAGAAATTAGAGATGGAGCTGAAATATAGTGACTTTGTACAAAACAAGGGTTAACTGCCATTTAATAAAAATAAAATAGTATATGTTACAGATTCTTTGATTCAGCAGCAGGTGAAAAAAGTTCTCAATCCATTGCATGTCTCATGCTTTACACTGGTTTTACATAGTCAGATTATTCTTATTTTTAATAATAAATGGTATACATCAAAGAAAAGTTCTGAGGTTTAATACAGCAGAAGATCAGAGGTGTCATTTCAGAGGAGAGTCAGAGATCGGATGGTTATGAGGCCTTGAAGGCCGCCTGCATTTTTGTTTCATAGTTTAAGGTCAATGTTGATCCGAGTCTGGGTCAGCTTTTTCACAGCCTGACACATTGCAGTCAAAGGAGAGCTTCATCTGACGTGCAGGTCACTACTGAGGAAATTCTGTGGGGGAGCAGCCACATTGTTATAAAAGAGTTGATGTGCTGTCTTTAATGTCAAGTTTTTAACTACAGTTTAGAATTGAGCTCAGTGTCTTTTTGAAATAACACAAATTTGTTTTACAAGAATTCTACCTTACAAAATCCTACAAAGCTGTTTATTTTTCATCTCAAATAGTACAGAGTAATACAGAGAATTTAGAATTCATTTGCGGCCAAAAGTGTCTCCTAGGCTTTACTGGGAATTCACTATTGCAGCTCAGCTCCATGAATTCTGTTTATTATTATAAAATAACTATCCAGAACTTTTGTGGCTCTTCAATAACTAGTGGATGGTATCCCTTTTAGAGGAATGTATTTCTCAATGATAGTAGGTGTTTTGTTGTCATTAATCAATAAAACCCAAAGTATCTTAGAGTTTATTGTGGATGATGAACTACTCTACATATTTCAGGCAGAAGCTGTTTCATTTTGGATATGCTAGATGGCTTGCTGGTTTATGGTAGACTGATGCTTCTTTCTTGCTGTTTTTTATGTGCAGTGTATGTGCATATCCAGGAAATACACATGAGACTGAGTAGATGACATTGAGTTTGGCAGTTGGTTGGTTCCTTTTAGAAATTTAAAAACAAAATCAGTACAGAAGGTTATTTTAGAGCCTGTCCAGTTTATTAGCAAATCACTAAAATAACAGGGGTATGGTATCAAGAGATGCTTTGATAAATGATGATAGCTTTTTCACAAGTGGTCCAGAAATTATCAATTTATTTAGAAAGCTAAAATAGGTGTGCTGTCTTGAAAATGAAGAAGTAATGGCCTCTCAACTAGAAGTGAAAGAAATATCCCTACTTTTGAGATTCGCAACATGTTTGCTTTTCTCAAACTTTTTTAAATATTTTTAGCTTTTTTATCAAGCTATCTAAAAAGCATCCTCTTTTTGGTGAGTTAGAACAAACTAGCTATTTTCAAAATAAGGAAGCCTTTGGCTTCTGCAATCTTCAGCAGTGTGTGAACGGGTATTTTTCATTTTCTTTTGTGATCCTGGCAATTCAAATTGCAAATTGTTCGAATTCACAGGGACTTGTGAATTTCAGGAAATTTAAGTTGAAATTAATTTCAGTGGTTCAAAATGATGATTTTTTTCAATAGATCGGTGGGGTTTTGACACCCCACACCCTCACTGATCAGCTGATTTTTACTCCGGTGGCAGCCAGATGTAAACACTTTGAATGGAGTTACTGAGTGGTCTGCTATTGATTTCTTATTCTGTAGATTGGTCATCAAATACAGCGGGTTAAATAACTATTAAACATATCACCATTAAACAGATTTCTAAAGGTGCTAATGACATGAAATTCTCACTGGAAGTCAGTAACAATAACAACCTATCCAATAGACACAGAGGATTTAATTATAATAATAATTGTGCTCACATAGTATGGCACTTTGTAATGGGTGCTGTGCCAATAATATTGACGACAGATAACTAATCAAATAACACATGAGCATAAGACAAAATGGAAAAGAAAAGATTAGAACCATTAAAATTGTTGTTTATAATTTTAATAGGCTAAGCAATTTTTTTCTGATGATACTGATATTTTCCTTATGTTTTAATATTGTACAATTGTAATTTGCAAGGCACAGATAATTACATATTTTTTGTTGCCCTGCTGAACACAGGACATAAAAATAAATATGGATGGATGAGTGACCTGCTAATTCATTCCCCTGTAGAGATCAGATTGTAATCGGTTTCTGCTTTCAAGTACTATTTAAGGAATCACTAATAGAATAGTCTAGAGTAGCTGAAAATTTTCACTGTGTCTATTTTAGTAAACAAACAATAAAGTTACAAATATTAAACCTTCAATGGCTGTCCTAACTAGAGGTGAGAAAACGTGTTAGGAAGATGTTTGCCAATCCCAAATTCAGCACAAATGTAGGACATTTTTACTCAAAGTCGTCAAAAGTCGGTCACAGTTAGGTAAATTATTGAATTTCCACTAATGTTTTTGTTATTACTTTAGCTAGAATAGTGGTGCTGTATGGTATGATGAGCTGGTGAGACAAGGGAACGTGTTTGATGAGGGGCGTGTGGAGAGGTTAGGAGGGCGTGTGGAGAGGTTAGGAGAGCGTGTGGAGAGGTTACAGGAGTGGTTCACTCATTTTTTTCCCTTAAATTTATGTGTGTTGATTCCAGCAGCCATTAAGGGTGCAGAAACCTTCCACAACATCATGACACAAAGTCTTCTATGATTGGCTGCCGAAGTCACATGTCCGTGGCCATATAAAAAGAGGACATCTTGTTTAACTGGTGCTATTGTCTCAGTGCCACAGTGCAGAGAGGTCACTCCAGTGCTAGTGCTGCTGCTGAAAGTGAACTTGTTAGTGAAATAGATAGGATCCTGTATTGTGTGAAATCGATCTTTCAGTGTCAAAGTAGAAACTTTGTGGCAGTCTCCAGAAGCCCAATCTGCTACTCCTAATCATTTTTGACAAAACTGTGTTTCAGTGACAAATCAGAAGGCCAGATTTCCACTTAAAAATCATTAGACCTAATATAGTGGTGCAGCCTTGAGGGCCAAATAGATAATCTAAATTGTTTGTGATAAAACTGTGTTTCAAAGACAAATCTGAAGGCCAGATTTTCACTTAAAAATTGTTAGGCCTATTATTGGGGTGCAGCCATGAAGCCCAATTAGCTACTCCAAAACATTTGTGATAAAACTGAGCTTCAGTGACAAATCAGAAGTTCACATTTCAAATTATAAATTATTTGGGGTAATGGTGTGGTACAGAAGTAAGGCCACATTTCCCCAGAAAAATGCTTTGTGCTGGTAATATTTTTTACCATGTCCACATTTGAAAATACAAATTGTTTGTTCCTGAAACAAGGTCACATTTAGGTATAGAAATATTTAGTGCCCTTAATTTTTCTCCAGCCAGGAGTCCACATTTCTGAATTTAAATGGTTTGGACAAATAGAGTGCTGCAGAAAGCAGGCTATGTTTCAGTATATAAATCCTTTGTGCTAATTGTGTGGTCAAGCCAGCAGGCCACATTTCACATTTCAGCATGGGACAGGGCCCAGGATAGAGCTTGGAGCACATTTGAGCAGTAAAAGGTAAGTAAGTGACAAGTGTAGGCCTGGTGGTCTGAGAGCCCTGCCAAATTCAGGAAAGACACATGAAGAAGACCCAACTTTGAGTCCAAACATTTTCAAAAATTAGGGGCAAACACCACTAAAGTGGCATCAATTTATTTTACTCACTTATACAGCATCTTTAATTCCACAACGCTTTACAGACATTATCAAACAGTATAATGGGGCTCTGGAACCCCTTCCACTACAGGCAGCACACCAGATTGAGACCCAAGCTGCAATCTCCACATTTCATAAAATTGTTTGTTACATCAGCAGCAGTAGCAACAGCAAACACAGGAGCCAGGTCAAAAGTGTCACAGACTGCAATAACTTGAGATCAATGCAGCACACTTAAAACAACACCATTGCCTAGTCTGCCTAGTCTTCAACTGGGTTGAAAAAGTCATTGGAGACCTATGACTCATTCACATTGATGAAAGTTAGGCAGTCTACATTTTCAAGAGACAGCCGGATGTGCTCGTCCTTCAGGACACCACCAGCAGTGATGAACACACGTTCTGAGAGAACACTGTGTGCCGGACATAACAAAACCTCCAAGGCGTGACAGGCAAGCTTGGGTCACTATTTCATTTTTGAAGACCAAAATGGAAAGCGTCAACTCCCCAATGACATTGAGTTTGAGCTTGACATATTCCTGCAGCATCTTCTACAGTCATTCATTATGTGTCATACTTTGTATTCTGTTCTGCTGGTGCACTGGCTGATCTAAAAACTGTGTGAAACAACTAACAGGAATTGCTTATATTAATTTTTCATTATGTTACTCACTTATATAACGCCATAGATTACACGGTGCTTCAAGAGACATTTTTGGCACTGTCCGCATTGGGACTCACAATCTAAATTTCCTATCACTATATCTTTGGAGTGTGGGAAATATCCAGAGCAACCGGAAGAAACCCTGGCAAACACAGGGAGAACATACAAACAAACAAACTCCTTGCAGATGTTGTCCTTGGTGGAGTTTTAATCCAGGACCCCAGTGCTGCAAGGCTGCAGTGCTAACCAATAAGCCATCATGCTGCTTCTGCCACTTACACTGCTGCTGCTAATATTTTTGCATGGATAACTCAAAGGTACTGGGGTTGGAAGTCTTGTGAAAATCATTCTTAAGATTCACTACAAGCGTGTTTTGATACTCCAGGATGTGCGCGTCCCTTTGGATGGGTTGAAGCTTTTGGTTAAATTTACTCTTGTATTGTGGATCTAACAGAGTGGCAACCCAGTAATGATCATCACTATTTCTAATCATTATAATACAGTGGCGGCTGCTTCCATGAGGTCCAAGTACATGGTGTATTGAAGGTGGGGAAAGATTTAAGCTTGCTTCCTCCGTCATCTACCGCTAACCATGGAAAACAGAGAGGGGATCATTATCCTCTTCTTCTCCTGACTGTTGCATGTCTATCACCTCTACCTCCTCGTCCTCCTCTATTTGTTCCTCAGCTCCTGCACCATTACTAACAGTTTGTATGGTACCTTGAGCCCCTTTGATCGATGTAATCCACCCTCCCAAGGCACCCATCTGTGTAATGACAGTCAAAAAGTTAGAGATATTGTTATCACTTCCGTACCCTCCTCTGCTCACTCCTCTTCCTCTGCGACCACCGCCTCCTCCTGTAGACTATCCAAAGTGTGCTTCAGTATGAAGATGACCAGAATAGTGTTGCTGATGGACTAGCCATCTTAGTAGCCATTTTGGAACTGTGTAAAAAAAAGCAGAGGTCCTTCTTCTGTGCCCACTCCTCATTCATACTGAGTTGGGCCAGACTATGAAAAATGTCATACTTTACCAGGGGTCATCGCTGCTGCCACAGTTGCTGCATCATGTGCAGAGTGTTCCACGGTGTTGGCACAGCGCATATAAACTGGTTAACCGGTAGCACGAAAGACCTCTGTAGTAATGTAAGTTAATGATCACAAGTGATGTAGACCCCAGAAATGATATCACAGTGGATGCTCTATCTGCAGCAGTGATTCCAGTCTGGGATAGTGGCATAGAAATTGTTGTATCACCAGGTTGAGTGCATGAGCAATGCAAGGCACGTGTGTGCATAGGTCCACCACCAGGTTCGCACACCGCCTTCACTAACTCCAGGTTCAGTGGACACAGCCATTTCTCAAACTCAGATTGGATAGCTGTCCATATTACCTGAGCTGTGTGACTGCATTCTACAAGGCATATTAATTTAAACACTGCCTGATTGCAATTTTCCTTGGCTGTGCAGTATGGAGGTGGGTTGTTATTATCTGCACTGATGGAAAGTGTGTCTCATTAAGAAAGAGGTTAAGGCCACAGGTGGAGGTCATAAAGGAGGTGGAGGAGGCAGAAGCAGTGGAGGAAGGGTTAAATACAGAGGTTTATCAGGAAGCCTTGAGGATTCCAAGATTTGCTATCTAGTGGCACCTTGATGTGTAGAATTTTACTTTACCATCCCTTGGTGTGTAGTGGTTTAGTTATCCAAAACTAGGTGTTTAGTAGTTTAGTTCTCCAATCCCTGTTGTCTGGTAGTTTACTTCTCCATTTTCTCATGTGTAGTGGTTTAATTATCCAACTTTAGGTGTTTGGTAGTTTATTTCTAGAAACCCTGTTGTTTAGTGGTTTAGGTCTCTATCTTCTGGTGTGTAGTTGTTTAGTTATCCAATTTTAGGTATTTAGCTGTTCATTTCTTCAAGCCCTGTTGTCTAGTAGTTTAATTCTCCTTCTTATGGTGTGTAGTGGTTTAGTTCTCCATCTCCAAGTGCACCAAAAGCATTGGGGATTCCATGACTTGCAGAGCAGCCAATTCCCTGCCTGCCCCCACAGCCACCAGAGTCACCCAGTGCCCAGTCAGAGAGATGTAATTCCCCTGTCCATGCTTGCTCATCCAAGTGTCAGTGTTGAAATGCACCTTGTCAGACATAGATTTTTTTCAAGGAATGGACGATGTTGTTTGTGACATGCTGGTCTAGCGCAGGCACATTTTTCTTAAAGAAGTAATGGCGACTGGGCAACTGGTACTGAGGGACTGCAACAGCCATCAGCTTTCGGAAACTGTCTGTTTTCAAAAGATGAAAAGGCTGCACTTCCGTGACCAACAGATTGGATAGGTGATCCAATTATCACAGAGATCACAGGTCGGGAGTTACGCAGAATCTTTGGAGCAAAAAGTTCTAAACTGGCCCCTATCATCCAGGCAATTATACGATTGGCCAAAGATCAACTGGGAGTCTGCAGGCTGTTCCCAATAATAAGTTATCGGAAAACTAACAGTGAGAGTATGGCACATACACCTACGGATTACAATGCATGGAATAGGTGTATATATTGCTGTACGATCACTGCTATTTCCTTGATAACTCCACACACCTCTCTGCCACCACCAATCCTGTTTTTAAAAAATAAATACAGGCAGATTTAGCGACATTCATTTTTTTGAGGTTCAAACCATCAGTGTCTCCCATACCCTCTTCCTCAGAGTAGCGGTCATATACCGTCCCCCAGGCTCACACACCCCCTTCATTGACCCCTTTTCTGCCTTGTTGCCACACTTCATGCCCTCAGAATTGCCAACGCTTATTCTGGCAGACTTCAACAGCCTCAACTCCCCAACTGCATCCAGGCTTCTATCTATACCCCCACTTCGAGTGGTCTATCACAACTTTCAATTTGTGAAACACACAAAAGCGGTAACACCCGTGATCTGTTCTTTGTCAGGCCCTGTTCAATCTCCTACATAGATAACGCACCTCTTCCCCTTTCTACCCCATGACATTAGGACTAACCACAATTTACACATTTTTAGGTGCTGCCTAAAAACAAATCTGTTTATGGCGGCCTATCATGTTCCCTAATCAAAGTTCTTTTTATGTATAGCGTATTCTCTACTTCTCTGAACCTAATTCACCATCAAACTCAACCACTTCTAAAAGCACTTCAACTATTGGCTGGTGACTACCTCATGCAGCCTTTATCTACCCGCCATTTCCTGGACCATCATTGTAAATAAAAATCTATACTTTGTGTCACTCGCACCTCATTGTAGATTGTAAGCAGGGTAACTTATCACTGTGTTATATGAACTGCTGACTTATAAAGCTCTGCTGAAGATGTTTGTGCTATATAGATAAAGGTTATTATTAGTAGTAGATTGAACATAGTGAAGTTCAAACTCTTAGCTTTGCTATGTCTTGGAGTAAACAATTTTTTTTACGTGAGCACAACTGCACAAACGAGGGCTGGATGCTGTGCTGACACAGGGTGGAGTAGGGTGAACACAACAAACTGCAGGACTGCTGTGACGCTTCCCACGGCTGCGGGGCGTCGGGAAATGGCATAGC